>JBCEWB010162784.1:0-10411 GCA_039654565.1 Peronia peronii | reverse complement strand
TGTCTGTCTGTCTGTCTGTCTATCTATCTATCTATCTATCTATCTATCTATCTATCTATCTATCTATCCATCTATCTTTTCCACTCTATTTATATCTTCTGTCTTTCTCTTTCTCTCTCTCTCTTCTCTCTCTCTCTCTCTTCTCACACAAAACAAATTCTTTCTTCTGGCCACCATTAGCCTTTAGCACTTTAGCACTATTCTTTTCTGTTCCCCTTTTTCACGCTCAATACCCGACCTACCGTTCCAACCATCAACGAATTGTAACCGAGTAACGCTGAGCACTGAATATTGCGCGGAAACGGGCTCATTATATTACGAGAGGCGAGGATGAAAGTGGCAATCGTCTTGTTACATTGGGGGCTTTGTGTTTTTTCTTCCTTCGCTTATTTCTAGAGACCTTTCCTTGGGCAGTGCCCGTCAGCGAAATGCCCTGTCTTTATCAATTTCCTGGTGTTGTTTTCCCTGTCTTCTAGAGCCCCCAAAAGCTCATTCTCAGTGGGTCCCATCAGATTGGTGGGTAATAGTGGGATCCAGGAATGAGACCAGAGGGAGAATCGTTCAAACAGCTTAGACAATACGCGTTCTTATTTTCTTATCACAAAATAACTTTCCTATAATATAAAAGAGCAACTTGTTGTATCTTTTCACCTCCATTGTTTAAAACGTGGATGCTGCTTTCGACATGCCAATGGAGACTGTACAATTACATGGCGATTTTTTTCGAAATAAGAATTTTCTGAGATAAAGGATTTTGTTAAAGTACTGCTGTCTTGTCATTATAGAAAGCATAATGTCTATTAACCCTGGCGAATGGAGCATTGAATGTAGGGACCTTACACAAGCTTGGAAAAGTTCGCCGATAGAGAATTTGTCTTTTTAGTCATTTTTTTGTTATTTTTGTTAAAGAATTATATTATTCCACGAGAAATCGTTCCATCTCACTTTCTCCTTAATGAACTATCTGCCACATATATTGTCTCCTTATAAAGTGTGGCCCTAATCATATCAGCAGCACAGGTGGCAAATCATTAAATCCGTCCTGTGTTGGATGTTATAATAACATTGAACATTCCCCATGGTCTCCAAAAGGCCTGCTACATAGCCTATCCTATCCTATCGTATCGTATAGTATCCCATCGTAGAGCATCCTATCCCATCCTATCTTATCCTGTCTTATCAGCTGACGTACTTCCCTCAGTCAATTAAAGAGATATAACACAAACAAAGAAGGAAAATAAATCACCTTTGTCTCTGCTATTCGAAACGCACGACAGAAAAAAAAATTCGAAAAAAAAAATTGTCATGATTAGAAAGAAAAAGTTCATCTCATGGTGAATTTTTCAGATTTTTCCATCCTTTATGTTTGAAGTAACAAGTAAAAAAGTGATTTTTCTTTCTCTAGAATGCTTATTTTATACCTCTTGTACTTGGCAAAGGGAAATAATTTGACAAATGGCTCAAAAATTAGTCCTGCACAGAATGAGCTCCGAGTGTTTCCTATTCCCTTTCTCCTGCATGCCAGCTGCTCTGTTTTCCTTGGAATGCCTGTGTACCTTTGGTATATATTGGTATATATGACTGTTATCGTGACATTCTACATTGGAGGTTAAAACACATGAGATTGAAGTGAAGCTATTTGAAATTATGATTAGCCTACTTGCACAAGTACTGCAATAGCATAATGATTCTGCTTTAGAAAACTTGAATAGCTTAGCTGTTAAGGAATCACAAACTTGCTAATACCTCTTTTACTTAACTATTGGTCAAGTCAGCTTAAACTTAAACAGAAAATACGGATTCTTTACTATAAATGCTTTGAATATCAAAATAGCATCCATCTATATGCTAACTTAATAAACTACTCCTATACAAATAATGAACAAAGTGACAACCTCAGAGATTGAAAAAAAAATCATTATTATATACCTCTGGTGCTCAAACCTTGTTTCATCCGTATCATCTTACATAGAAGTGACAGTGGGACTGGCAATCGTAACATTGTGCTAAAGGTAGGAAAAAAACTCATTTTTGCAAAACATATTTTAATCTAAGTTCTAAGCCCGATATAAATTGTGCAACATAATGATTTTATGGTAATTTTCCCTCAGACCGCCAATGTTGGATTTCAGCAACTGACAGTGAAATCAGCTCTAAAGGTTTCATATTGTACGTTAACAAGAATCCCTCTCTATTTTCTTATCTATGTTCTTTATGATTTCCTTACCAGCTGTGTTTTGAAACTTACGTTCATGCATATCGTAAATATTTGAGAGGTAAAAAAACAAGTACCTGACGAATCACTATGAATGGACTTTTAGAATGATAACCAAATTTATTCTAGATTTCTATGAAATCCTAATCTGTTGCAGTTATATTTAGATCTATATGCCATGTTAGCAGATGCAGATATGACCATTTTGAAGTGTATCTTAATAGCTTGATAGACTTCATAAACTGATATCAATAAATGTGTCATGTCAGTATCTTCATTCGCACAGCAAAATCATGTCGCATGTTCCTAAAAGAACTTTCTCGTGGGAGAGTTAGTCTCGGGCATTGAGAGCAAGAGGAAAAACATTTTATAATGCCAAATGTTGCCAAGCTGAAAGAGGAGTATGAGGGGCTATGATAAAATGTCTTTTTCGTGAAAAGCTATTTCGAGAAAATCACTATTAATTTTGTAAATTTTTCTTTTAAGAAACTCACTCACTCACCTACTGCTCATTCACTCACTCACGGAATAATTCACCCTCACTCACTCACTCACTCACTCACTCACTGAATCACTCACTCATTCACTCATTCATTCACTCACTCACTCACTCACTCACTAATTCACTCACTCACTCACACTCACTTACTCATTTTCTCCTCATTCACTCACCCACTCACACTACGAGGACACATTACGAAATAGTAAAGAAAGTGCAGTTTTGAGAGAAAGGAATGATGTGATGTGTGTTGTCCTCTGACATTACGGATGTAAGGAGTTCGTTAAAATATGGTGAAAAGGATCTTTTTGTTAAAGCACGTTAGAGATCTCCAGTCAAATGCATCGCATCATATGATTGAAAGAAGGTGAAACAGTGCTGACTCTTGGAAGAGGAGGGCGATATTACCCATCTCTCTGAGAGTTCCTGGGCAATCGTAAATGTGTCAGAACGGGCGAAATGAGCAGGGCAAATGAGAGCGAGATGAATAATGAACAGAGGCTGGTCTTGTAAGCCAATACAGTAAAGATACAGCTGAGATACGATACCTGTGTTTTCATGGCGCCCATCGGTGACCATTTCTAATGTACTCTGATAAAACACCTTTTCTCTGAAAACGCTGTTCCGAAATTAAGATTTGGATTTTGCTGTCTCTATTTTAACACAATTAGCAAATGTAAAGCATTTTTAATTATGAATATGAAGCATTTGATTGCCTTTTAATTTATTTCTCACGGCCCGTCAAATGGTTTGTAAGTTGCTGGACTCGAACAGAGAAATCGAGAGATGGATATGATGGAGGTAGACTAACATCGATGCTTTTATATCACAGAAATTGAAAGAACATTCATCTCTGAATAAGAAAATGCTGCTATTATAGGCAAATTATAAATATATAGGATTTTGCGAGGTAATTATATAACTGTATCTACTAATGCTCAATTTTGCCCGTTTTTCTCCTGAATTTAGATGTTTGCTGAGGAGTCACCCCCTGTCTCTTCAATTTGCAATATTTCTGACAGTCAAGTCAGTTCAAAACCTAGTTCTACCCGATAGTGATAACTCAGTTTGATGGAAAAATGACATGACTCATTTTGACTAGTTGCAAACATTTTTTTAGTAAATGGAAGATCATTAAACCGTTGTGAAAAGCGTGTTTTGTCAAACTACGTCAGGACTCGTTCTCTCTCCGAAAGTTATGAGGCATGACTTTGCGTATGCGAAGTGCTGGAACAGATACTCACCACGTATAAGTAGGCCAGATCTATATCATTCGTGGTATGATGCGCCTCTGGGATAGAGCTGGAAGTGAAAGGTTTTGTTGGGCCCACAATACATGTAGTTGTGGTTTCTTTGCACACCAACGTTTTGTGACATAAGATGTGGATATCTGAATCCGAATCTCAAGGACTAGATCTGCTTCTCATCGCTCACGGGTGAAAGTCAAGCTGATTTTTTTTTATTATTATTATTTTGTTCCCGTTTTTCATCTTCTCTTTTAAACTTTATTTACATTTCTCTCCACTGCGCGATTTTAGGAAAAAAATCTTATTTTCTATCAAAATTTGAAATTCATCTAGAAAGAGTTGGACTTCTAATTATTTTTAAAATATTATATCCTTTTCACTTTGTGTGATTCCTCTATCCCCCCCTCTCCCCGCCCCCCCCCCCTTCCCCAGGACTTGAATTCACCAGCATGATTTTCTTCTTCTATGCTTTAAAAGTTTATCTTTATTCTCCTGACGTTTCACGGTTGTTTCTTTGTTTAAATCTCTGTTTTTAAGACATGACATCTTGTATGTAGAGAGCAGGCAAGTACAGTTTCTGTCATATTTTCTTAAATTGTCCCGTCTGAGATATCCTAGTGAGCTCTTAATTTAAGAATCAATATATCATGTGTTTATGGCAGTCCAAATGTTCTTCTTTTACACAGTGCCGGTGGAAAGAAATGGTGAAAATGGGTGATAAGAAAAAAAAAATCAGCAAAATTGATACGTGGATAATTTGACAGGGCAAGATGTCAGGACTGCTGTACCAAATTGCCACTGTTTTTCCGGAGTGGGAAGGCATCCTTCATTATATAACAACAATGTTCTCATTTGGCAAGTGGAAGGAATATTTTTATAAGATTTGCTGTGAAGTCAAATGCTTAAATGGTGTCAAGTATATCTTATACAATATATCCCCTCAGAGAATATGCCTCACGAAGTCGTGCGTACATTTAGCCATATATCCAAGGGCAAATCAGCTGTCACGGCTGGTTTGGTTGTTTTTCTTAAGCCTTTTAATTCAAAGGTTTAAGTGGCCATCTGTTTTTGCTGAGAATTTTTGTGGGTATAAATTTGGAATTTGAAAATTTTACTCCGACAGCGGCACTCCGCCTACTCTTCATCGATTTTTAACTGCCGAGGGTTCTTTAATGTGCGTAACATATACACGGATTCGCCCTTATCCGAGAAAGCTAGACG
This sequence comes from Peronia peronii, assembly GCA_039654565.1. Taxonomy (NCBI): domain Eukaryota; kingdom Metazoa; phylum Mollusca; class Gastropoda; order Systellommatophora; family Onchidiidae; genus Peronia; species Peronia peronii. Next base: position 5,229 of record JBCEWB010162784.1, on the reverse strand, counting down.
TCAGGCTTTCCTATCCAGAGGAAGCCAGGGGACCGTTGAGTCGCTGAAAAAAATGCAGTTTTTCAGTCTTCATGTCCTTCCGCCCCATTCCCCATTGGGAGGACCCGTGAGTCGCACTCACAACCTCACCGACATGAGTTGTTTTCACTGTGGTGCAGACGCCAAACCACATTGCCACGGCGACCCCCGCTGTCATAGTATCAAATACACGCATTTTTAAACGCAAAGAAAAAAAAAAATCTTTTTATGATGTGTGTTTCAGATATTATTGCAGTTCGGAGTTTATTATAGCAGCAGCAACAAACGATGAGAAATGAAGTTGAAATCATACATGTTCTTCACTGTGTCATATTACGCAAATGGAATTTCTACGAGGCAGGCACTTCAACCTCAGAACTAAACGTGAAAAGTGTCTAGGATTGGCTCGACTAATGTATTTTACTCACACTCGCTATTGGGCTCTGGTTCATTACCAAGCAAGCAGGTATGTGAGGTAAATAATTTCATATTGATTGATATGATCTGGATGAATGAGCAGTCATTGGCGATTGCGACATGCAGACCACTATTTTTTCCTGATGAGTCTCGGTTTGAAAAGGGTCGATTTTTGTTGTTGTTGTTGTTGTTTTTTTGTTCGCTGTTCATGATGCCCCATAAAAATGGCTGTTCTTCAAAATATTCATCTAGTAAGTGATATGCCAGAGCATTAACTCACACATTCACCCGCTTATCCATTCACTTACTTACTTACTCACTCATTCACTCACTCACTCACTCATTCACTCACTCACTCACTCACTCACTCACTCACTCACTCACTCACTCACTCACTCATTCACTCACTCACTCATTCACTCATTCACTCATTCACTCACTCGCTCGCTCACTCACTAACTCACTCATTTACTCACTCATTCACTCACTTACTTACATTGGGGCGGGGGAGCACATTTTTACACAATAGCCTATATTGACACAGAACTTGATATGTTTTATGCTACGTGCTCACCATCCATACTTGTGATCAGCTTGTTTGCTCCACCTACACTGTCAACTTTATTCCCATTCACTCATGTCCTCTCTTCTACGCAATATTTGAGGCATCGTTTTTTTTTTTTTTCGTTTCCATATAACGAACAAGGAAGTTTTGCCCCATAAGGAACGGCTGTAAGAGGTGAGCTTCCCTCTGAGTCCTGTAACAGATCAGGGATATTGCGAGTTGACGATACTAACACTAACAAGAATACAATGCATTTATATCTTGATCCGGTATCTTTTTTTTTCTGTTTGTTTACTTTGTTCTGTTATATGTGTATGTGTGTTTTTGTTGTTGTTTGCCAACAAAAATCAGACAAGAATCAGATTAAATATTAATGTGGTACCCCCCCCCCCCCCAAAAAAAAAAGAAAGAAAAAAGTTACCTTTCTCGAATTTTGTCTCGTTGTGTTTCATCTTTCGGAATAATAATTAATGATAAAATAATAACAGAAATAACAATAGCAATAATAATAAAGAAGTTCTCTAAGATAGAGCTTCTGCCCCGAAGGACCGTATGAATATGAGTCATTAATTATAGGAGTTATAGCACACATACACCATCATAATATAGCATTCAAACATGCCAAAACTGCTCACACAGACAATCATGTAATAAACTATACATATAACTTAGCTTGTAGACTTGACTGACAACCATCTAGAGGGAATAACAATCAAAGATGGAGCGCTTTGAGAGACGTCTCATATCCACCCCCCCCCCCCTTTCCTGTCTCTGTCAAACACACACACACATACACACACACACTCATTCCTTCTCTCTGTTTGTCTCTCACTTTCTCTTTCTCGTCCTCTTCCTTTTCAAAATCTTGGTCATTATTCTTTCACAGCCATTCTCTCTGTCGTCTCGTTTCTCTCTCTCTCTCTCTCTTCTGTCTCACTTTTGTCTAAATTCTTATCCCAGTTCATTATTCACCTCTCTCTCTCTCTCTCTCTCTGTTCATCGCCGCGTTTTCCTTTGTGGACTGGTTCCGAATCACGTGTGTGTCATATTGTGAGTTGTCACGATACACAGAGGTAATCGACCTCTTTGTTGACTTTGAGGAAAACACTCCATTGTCAACAATCAGTACTGTTTGGGTAAAGATTTCTCAACGAATTATAGAACAAAAAGACGGCAAGAAAAAAAAAAGATGGAGTAAATTTCCATACATGTTAATTGAAAAGATCCGATATTTTGCACCATTGTTTACAATGAGATTTCCGCTATCTCGTGGCAAAACGTCTGGCAAGTGGGACATAGACAACGAGGGCACTGAGCATGAATACATCACAAGCCGGTATGAGTTGTGAATGGGAGATCGTTGTGCCCAGCCCTATTGCTTCCCTTTGCCAGACAAAAGAGGTGTTGAGTAAGCAGTGTAAAGAGGAAAAAAAATTCCTTTATTTCATGCCATTCGAAAGAACTGATCACAAAAAAAAAAAAAAAAAATCCAAAAATGATCAAATTATAAAAATAGGAAGAAAACTATCTCTTTATACCATTATTTTTTTTCGGAATTGTTCTTGGCGCATTTTCTAAGCAATGGGCTCAAAAGCAAGTTTTTGCTTCTCTACTGTGCTTGTTCAACACCTTTTTTTTCTGGCAAACGGAAGGAATAGAGCAGGGCACAAATATCTTCCTCTGAAACCTTCCTGACCACTTTGCTCACATCGATCGAGGCCAAATACCATTAGAAAAAAAATAATAAAAAATAAAAAAACATTTGAAACCATCTCCCTTCGCCAAGCTGTCTATTTTCTGCAATGCCCCCCTGTATACGTTCAAATCTATATTGAGCATATTCATAACCACGAGAAGACAGAAGTCGATCTTAGACCCGAAGTTTAAAAACATATTATGTAAACAACTTTTGATAGTATGTTATATACATAAGAGGTCGATCATTCATTCCCATATAGTTAAATTATTTCATCAATAGTAACAGTCCTACGAGTGTCCTTCTTGCACGTACTGTTGATTTAAACTGTTTACTAATAATACATGAAATTCTTTTCTTTTTTTTTAAAAGTTTTTCATCAATATCACCTGAAACAGAATAATTAAGTAACTTAAATAACGAATTTATTTTATTAATCTCTATGGCATTTCCAAACAACTGCGTGTCACATCCAAAAAATAAATAAATAAATAAATAATAAAAAATGAATGAGAGCAATGTTTCAATGTGCGTGTGTGTGTGTGGAGTGTGTGTATGTGTGTGTAGTGCGGGTGTGTGTGTGGGGAGTGTGTGTGTGTGCCTGTGTGTTTGATGGGGAGGGGGGAACCACTACAGTATGTCTGACATTCTTCGATATATCGATCGACAAACAGCGAAATAGATGGCGATTGATATGATCTCCAAATAAAGTGTAATTTATTGGCATTTGTGACATTTAGATCCGTGAATAGAATAAAGTACAGCACTGAGGGAATATTTGTGAAACAATAATTGACCTATTGTTCTATGCGTTGTAATCATTTCAGCTCTTATCCACAGAACGATTTTTACTGCTTTTAATTTATTACATAATATATATGAACCAGGCCATTTTCAGGTAGTTGAAATCTATGGACAATATGTGTCAATGTTAAATAGAATTGAAGACTTTGGTCTGTCCACATGAAAAAAAAAGTATGAATATTTATTTCCGCATGTAGTATAACCGATATTATTGCCGGCTGAGGCTTCAAATTTTCACAGTGATACGGAAAAGTGGTTTGATTTTTTTCCTTGGCTGTATTTATTTATGTATTCTATTTGTTTGAAGATCACCGTGTGATCATATCTATTTAAATGTAAGGACCGGCATTATATCCACTATATTACATTGTTTAGAGTTTCATATACAGGAATTTTATAAATCAAGAATAGTGTTGTCTCAGTCTTCTTTGATAGCCCATTGAGCCGAGATAGCCGCCTCCAGGCAGTCGACAGACGTAACGTAGCCTATTGAGTGCACTGGAAAAAAGATCAAGGAATCATCACTTCCATCCATCAGTCCTCACACTCTTTTTCTCCCATTTTGTCGTTCTGTCATTATCTCACTCCCTCCTTGGTCGTTTTCCGCACAAATCTAGTGCTGCACCATTTTAAAAAAACAAAACTGATATAAAATAAACAATGCACTAATGTCTTTAACATATTTACAGCTTCAAATTTCTTCTCAGTCGAGAGGATCACACCCTCCGTTTGTCGCTTGTCTAGCTGACTAAAATCGCGTAGATCAGGCGAGACAAGTCACTGATTGACTAAAACTGACTCATTTGCATACGAGTCACGTTTGTAGCTGATCAAAACAGCCAGTGAGCGCGCCGCCTAGAGTAATATCACGTTACACGTTACACAGATATATATATATAAATAAATAAAACATAGTATATACACGCATATAATAAGTAGTCCATATAAATAACAATAGTCATATATATATATTATATATATATTATATAGTAATTATTATTATATAGTCATATTATATAGATATAGATATAGATATAGATATAGATATAGATATATATAGATATAGATATATACACACACACAAATGGCAAATACGCTGGATCAGTACCACAGATACACCTGGATCTGTTTCTTTTTGTTAACAGCAACGCCCTTTAAAATAAATAACTATAACTCTTAATCGATTTTGCTCATTGAACATTGATAATGCACTGCACTGCACTGCAAGAGCGGTTAGGGGGGAGGGGGTGGGGGGTGAGCAGCCTACTTAAGTTCTACCCATTAAAGCACCAATGTGGAAAACAAATTGTTTGAATCGTCAGCATACTCAAAAATAGCACTAGTAGTAAATCGCTAGAAGTTGTGTTTTTCTGATCATCCTGTGCAGGGGGCCCACAGCAGGGGGGAAAAAACGCTGTGAGATTCCGAGCTGACTGTATTGGTTCTAAACTGTATTTCCTTTTGCTATAAAGAGCTGATGCAGGCACAATCGGCTTGGATCAATACACTGACATAATCGTTTGACATAACAAATCACTTCACAGTGAGAGCACGGACGCTTCAGGAGAAATGGAATTGACGTCACATTGTCGAGACTCCAAAAAGTTCATTCGCTCCTTGTTTTGTATCTATCTGTCTGAATTTCTATCGAGATGTTTGTATCTATCTATCTATCTATCTATCTATCTATCTATCTATCTATCTATCTATCTATCTATCTATCTATCTA
>JBCEWB010162773.1:0-10411 GCA_039654565.1 Peronia peronii | reverse complement strand
AATAAATTCAAAACAAATCAATAAAATGTACGTAAGATCAGTAAGCATCATTTTCAAAGAAAAATACAACTATTCACAAATATTGTTAAGAAATAAAATCATATCGATGTGCTTTGCCTTGAACGTCGTTCTCCTGCTAGAACTTCAGTTATTAAGCTTACAAAATTTTCCTAATTTGAGTTTCAACTAAGCCTAACTCAAGCGATGTGAATGTGCATCTATACAAAGCAGCAAATCTACTCAAACTGTGACAAAACCTGCAAAGCGGTAAGCCTAACAAACTGTGACTGTGTGACAACATGCGCAAAGCAGCAACCCCACCAAGCCAGCCAAGCCTACAAACCAATCAAAACAATGGGGGAGCAAATCATCGTAATAACGGTAAATCAAGCCTTAGCCCAGACTCGGACTAAGAGTTGGAAGCGACAGCTTCTATAATTAGCTACTATCTATAAAGTCACCACACTAGGCCTAGCACAGCACTGCCCTTCACATGCTCACGCGAGACGGTGCACTGAGCCCAGCCTAGGCACTGCAGGCTTGCAGTAAATCTTAAGCTTGTCTTGTTTGACTGGCTTGTCTGATTTGCTTTGCTGGAGGGAGTTACAAAACCAGAGTTGTATTTGCTAACAGGTCCCTGCACTAAGCAGGAGTCCGGAAATTTTATTGTATCACTGTACGACTAACATTTCAAAGCTGTATAAAACAGATTATAGCTTACTTATCAGCTTTACTACTTGGCTAAGACTGAATATTACATTGCTTGATCTTTACCTTTTATGACATTGCTTGATCTTTACCTTTTATGAATGACCAAATTAAATTGAAAACACCCTGTTTTCTACAAATTGTATAATATCAAGCAATGATTAGTTATCTCTGAAACTATTACAACGAATTAAATGTATTACTCAAATTGTGTATATAGATATACATGTGTATAAAACTGTACTGTGTTTCAGCATAATGCACAAATACATTTCTGATTTAGTGACATTCACCATCTACTTCAAGTGATATTGAAAATGAATACATTTTTATCATGGAAACTATATAGTTCTTCCTTTTGTTTTAAGGAAGTGAAGTTTAGTAAAATGACATCAATTTGCTACTCTTCCCATTCACTGAATTTTGCTCTTGCTGCAGTGTATACACACACACACAAATGTTTTTATCATGCTTTCAGGCCATTTAATGATTAAGGCGGAAAATTTTCTCATGTAAATGTCCATATTCTATTTGTTCCATCTCTTATGATGTCATTTTGGCCAGATAAATCAATACTGGATGGCAAACTATACAAAACAAGCATGATTACTAAAATAATTCATTTACTTACCTTTAGGGTATTGTCCCAGTCAAAAACAACCTGAGATCCATATTGTATCTTTTCATCAAAATCCTCTATTGACGTCCGCACAGCATGCATTTTTGCTACAGGAGGAAAAACAGAGTTCCATGTACATCAATATTGTTGTAGGTTGCAAAACTGAAAAAAAAGAAAAAAAAATTGTAAAAATTCTATTGAGGTATCCTACAATATTAAATGATATCTGTATTCATATAATATCTATGGACGTATGAAACAAATGCCTTTCATAATTTATGGTCTAACTTATATTAAGGTGGGAAAAAAAAAGTCATCAAGAACAAGACCCTAAGTTGCCTCCAGCTCTCATAATACGTTATGTTCTACATACGTCTTTCAACCTCCTGGTGGAGATTACCTCGATCTCTCATACTGTTTCACATTCAATAGAGACAGATTCAAAATAACTTAAAACAAATCAATATTACAAGTCACTTACCATCAGATCAGGTCCTATTATCTGAACCAAAACTAACTATGAATCCATTTGTGTATGATCTTGTCAATGATGTCTCTCGCTGTTTTCAAAGGACTGCAATTTTACCCTGAGAGATAATGATCCAAAACTAATCTAAAAAAAAAAAAAAGGAGGAGAAAAAATTCACCAACACTGCAAAATCATTCATATTTCAAGATCTTGAGCAACATTTAGAAATTGTCTGACATTTCTAACATTAGGTATTATATGGATAACATGCATATTATTGCCCTTGAAACAAAAGTACTTCTATTAAATTTCAAGCAATTTTTTCAAATATTTGCACATCAACTTCTGCCATAGGGGAAAAGGGCGGGGTTGATAGCAAGCTGATCTTGGACGTACATTGTATGCTTTCCCATGCATGAAAGACCACCTTTTGGATGTATTTTGTACTGTTATTAGTGGTGAAGTGGTTACATAATGGAGCCACAGGCAGAACCATGGCCACAAACTGAAATCAATCTTTACTAAGTACTTTTAAACTGTAGAATTTACTCACATACAAGATGCAGACCTGTACTATCCACAACTCACATCCACCACTCCAACTTTTATATGTTCCCTAATATATTCTGCATCTACTGCATCATTATTATATTATTTTTCACAATGACGCAAGAATTCGCAATTACAGAACTCCTCTTAAAGATCTTGTGAGTACAGTGTATTTACCAACATTTACAATGAGAATCTTCAAAATTTAACCACTTTACCAATCACTGGCCAATCAAATGAGAAAAAGTGATCAGGCCTGAAACAGAAGGCTGAGATATTTTGAAGTCTTAATATTTGTATAGCGTGCAGTAGAGCCTGAATGCATGGTGAAGGATGGACATGATGTAAACCCCCCCCCCCCACCCCTGAAAAAAAGATATTGTGATGAGTATGAAATATTTCTGTTCTTGGGTATCTTAAGCTCCCTCCCCCTCCTAATCTAACCACATTTGGAATTATGGATTTCTCGAACACTCTCCCAATTTCATGAACCATTTCAAGTTAACAATCCTCCCTTCGCTGAGTGTGTCATTATGAGAGTTAAGATCTTGACTCTTGTGTTAGATCTAGATCTATGTTGGGAGTAATGGGACAAAACCATGCCATAGTTTGTAAGAAAAAAAATCGAGCCAGAATACATCATTGTGCTAAAGAAAATATTCACAGTTGGGCACTCCTGTTTAAAGGAGAAGTGTGTTGTATTGCATAAGGCATGTATGTAAAGACATTCTCTTACCTGCATAGTTCAAGTTTCAACCGCTTCGTGAATCCCTTGAAACCTGTTTCTGGGCAGTCCTAACTAGATTTAGATCTAGATCTAGTTCCGCATTGTCCGGAATGGGTGTAAACAACGCTATCATCTCGGTAGTACTGTCTAAATGTTATTCTCTCAAATGCTATTTACCCTCCACACTTGGAGTTTAAAGGAACCATTCTATTCCTAGCTCCATGAGAGAAATTCAATAATTAATTGGCATAATAAGAATCTTCTCTAAGGGTAACCTATAAAATGAACCTTGTAAGCATTGAACTATTAAGACATTAGATAGGCCCTATTTATTTTATTACTATCCATTTTTTGCCTTTTGTTTTTTTAATGCATGTGAATTGAAAACTTGATGGATGAAAATGACAGTCATAAAGTGTTTACATAACTATAACCCAGGCTGTATAATACTGAATACTCGATCTAATTTTGAAATTTACTGTGTGAACTGAAATGAGAAGCTGCCTGTATTTTCTTTTTTTTTTATATATATTGTTTCACAAAGGGTATTTTCCGAAACACTTTGTTCCCTCATGCAGAAGTGACATGCAATTTTATGAATCTCTGAGGATATACGATGTCCCCGAGTGTGAAAATTCAGCCTTTAACCAGGTTAAAGAAAAATCATGCTTAGCATCAAATATATGAAGGAATCCATACACACACACACACAGCTTATATATGACGTGTATGCAAGTTGTCTTGTAGAGTCATGAAAACAACATTCTGAGAGAGCTCAATGTATGTAAAATACATATTAATGGTTGAGGGGAGGGGGAGGAGGACTGAGGTCTACTCCAAGTCACCTTTTATGTGACACGCTAGTTTCTAACTTCAGAGAATAACGATATGTTCTTAGTTCCCTCCATCAGAGATTTGTGTGTCACCATAGGTCTCTTAAACTGATAGCATTTATGGCACTAGCTATGCAAGTTGCCGGAATATCCGGACAATCAATTTCATGTTCCAGACAAAAATGTTCAGCCACAATAGAAGTAAACAATAATATCTTTATTTAAATATCTACTCCCATTAGCTCAAGTCCTTAAATCAGACTTAGTATATTGGTACATATAATTAGGATTTGACTATGCCATTATAAACGAAGCTTGTTTTGTTAAAATAGTAGGACCCAGTCGTAGATACATCTCAAAATATCCGTAAGCATCTGTAGTAGTACTGTACACTGAACTGATATATAGTTGGCTCCAGAACATCCTATTCTTATTTCACATTCATTTCATTTTTGAAAATATAGATGAGCCATATTATTTTAATTGCAACCCAGGATTGCAGTGCAATACCGAAAAGAAAATTCTGCATTTTGATTGATGGCAAATTATTTTTATTGAGAATATTCTTGCATAATAATATATGATTTAATAATGTAGTAAAGCATATACTAATATATTTATTTTCCTTCGCCAAACTAGCATAACAGATATTGTAGCATGGACCTATTTTGACAAAATGAATTATCCCTGTCTTTCTTTTAACACACAGTAAACAGAATGAACTTATGTATCAAGGTGGACGTCTGGGTCTTTCTAAATATTTATGCCTTTGTAGAGAATTTAGAAAGGATTTTACGCTATGTAGGTTTATAGTTATCACTCTGTTTTTTCAGTCAAGGTGATGCGAAGCCTAATAAAATCACCGTACGCTGCTGGGTTGCAAGTGCAAATAGCGTTGGCAATTCATTGGCCCGAAAAACAGTAGCCGTATTAATAGTAAATACTAGTATCCAGATTTAGCATGATAATGGTCGAACTAAATTCCATTAGATGTTAGCTTTTGTGATGGCATGTTTTGTCGACGATGTATGCACGAAATAACATGGCACTTTGTCTAACTATAGTTTGTAAATTTATAAAGTACTATGGACACTCAAAACTATTGCATTAAATCCTAGCTTTACAAAGAAAAAATTATCTAGATCTAGATCTATGTAAATAATAGACAGTAAAAACTTGGGAAGTAAGGTCCTAAGACTCTCGTGAACTGAACTGTTAGAACCAAAGCCATTAGAAGCAGAACCGCTGGAATCCAGGCGAGAACTGGATGGAGTGGGACTGGGGTGCCATAGATCCAGGAACAACGTGCCTACATCGAGAATGCACATATTGATTACCTCGTGTTTGAGTCTCTGGCCTTTCCGAAGAAGAATTTTTATTGGAGTTCGGGAAATTTAGGGTGTGTTTTGATATTTTTGATACATTTTTTTTAATGAGAAATCCATCTTCATCTTGGGGAGATTGGTACTTTTTCGCCCTGTGTACTATTTCGCCCACCTAAATACATCGGTCTTTTTTAAGGTCTAAAATTAGTTTTAAGAAGGAAGTATCAAAAGATGTCTTAGTTTCAATTGAAATAAAAAATTGTTGATATTTCATTGGTTAAACTAATTTTTAGACCTTAGAAAAGACCAGTGTATCATGGGTGGGCGAAATAGTACAGAGGGGGAAAAAGTACCAACCTCCACTGGATCTAGATCTAGATCTAGATCTGTAGGACTGGAAGCTCAGTGCGTCATGTCGGGTGTTTGTGTCACCCATGTCCGCGTCATGTCAGACTGTACCAGTGTGAACCAAAATTGGCTTATTTCAGCAGCTCTGTGTTAAGCAGAAATGAGCCAATTTTGGTTCACATTGGTACAGTCTGACATGATGTGGATATAGGTGACGCAAACACCTGCCATGACACAGTGACCCCCCCCCCCCCTCCATCCTATAGATCTTGATCTAAGATCCAGATCAAAATTGCAATGGACCACTTCTTTTTGTCACGGATGTTTCTCTAGAGCCTAGATTTATAAGAGGACCAATTGTTCCCTAACCAGATCTAGAGGCTAGATCAAGTCTAGATGAAGAGGTAATCTATATCATTGGCAAAGTAATAAAAGTGTTTCCTGTGAAGAAAAAAATAATGTCCCATAGCAATTCCCATACATGCTTCTTGCATTTGATTTTGAAGACATATAGCAGAACTAACAATAAATAAATTGTATTTATTTCTGATATTGCAATATTAGGATTATAAAGTTCTCACTGAGTGACAGTATGCACCTAGATATAGAAGCTTAGGTGGCACATTCATTTTGTATAAATTAAGCATATTTTGTAAAAGATTTCCTTATTACGTTTGAAATATTCACATTTTTTATTTCAGGTCTTTAGTAAACAATAGAAGTGTGATATTGATAATTCAATAAGGCTGGTTTGATGAATTCGTTCAAAATGAAGCGAGAAAATCCTGATGAACCCGAGGAGCGGCCAGTCAGATTTAAACGCCAGAGGTCTGATGGGAGTGACAACTCTGTGGGTGCTAATTCTGGAAGCGGTAATTCCCTGTCAACTGTCTCCACAGCTTGGCTGACTACTCCAGAAAGTTCTCCGCAATCTCATGAGCATATTGCTTCTCCAAACTCATCACAAGCATTTTCAGAAAATTCTAGTGAAACTTCTCAGAGATCTGGGGAACATAGCAGAGAATCACACTCTGGCTCTGGAAACAGTTTGGTTGAGAATCCTAACTTGTCAGGGGCAGCCAGAACGACAGCAATCACAGACTTAGAAATACCTCTATCAACCAGATTCACTTCAGTGATGGATAGAAACACTCCACCAGGACTGTCACCCAGACATCTTATTGGGGAACGGAGGATACGGAGTGTTTCAGCATCTGATGTGAATGGCAGACCTCCCAGTGTACAGCAACTGTCTGCAAACAGAGACGGTACTGAAACAAGAGGAGCAAATCCATCACAGGAGAGTGCATTGCCTGTTTACAGAAACTCACCAGCTCTGGCTAGAAGATTAGAGGCATTTGAACTTGCATCTGCAGTGCAAGATTATTTCTCTCCTAATTTGAATATGTTCAATTCTGTATCCAGAAGTTCCCCTCCTTCATTTACAATTCAGAGAGATGCCAATGTCTCATTTGAAAATTTCCAGGCACATCAGGTTCCAAGTGTTGGATTTGGTAATCCAGGTGCTCGACAGTTTTGTCCTCTGGCTGCTTTTAGGCACACTCATCCTATTCTAACTGCCCGGCGACAAGGTCACTCTCAGTCAATGCTCCATATTAACCCTGCATTCTCTCGTCAAAGGTTACCACATATTCAAGCATCATCGTCACCTATGACACAGAGGCGTGCGGTATCACCACAGATAATGAATAACATTCCAAGCCTAAGGGCTGGTGCTCCTAATGTTACTGGATCTCAACAGCTGCCAGCACATGAGACAAATAACAGCAATCTTTTGAGAAATGTGCCTTCACACTCACACTCTCCTTCTGGGTCAGGACCATCATTATCAGCACTAGCGTCCCCAGCATCTGCAGTGCCACGATCACTCTTGTCCCGACCAGATGGTGTTAATCTTATGCCTAGAAGAAAGTCTCATTCAGAATCAACTGTCACTAGGTAGGAAAATATTTTTCTTCTTCATGAATGGGGTACCAAATTATGGTTGTAGTGTTAAACACAGTTTTTTTTTTTAATTCCAGCTGCCTTGAAATTTTGCGAACACTACTAAGTGAAATAAATTTGCTCCAAGTAAAAAATTGGGATTGTTAGTATGATAAAATCACACTCAACATTAATGATAAGATATGGGAATATGTTGAGTATCTCCATCCGGACAACTCTTATTTCAGCTCTTGTCATGCTAACATATGATGGTGCTGTCCAATTTAGAACTGTCTTTTTCCAGTATGCAGATCTTTATAATATTTATAAATATATTTAACATCCTTTAACTTGAAAGCTGGAAGTCTGGTGGTTGAGGTAAAGGTAGCAGACATCTATTCTATAGTAGACAGGTGAGTCCATGATCCTAGTATTCGAAGAAGGTAAGGTGAAATACTATGAGCACTTGAGTAGATGTTCAGAGAAGAATTCATTTGTCCGTCCACCTTCAGGATTTATATATCAGCTGCACTTGACAGAATAACAGAATCGTGTGGATGAAGCTCAACAGACAAACAGCAATTTCAAGGGTTTGAGGAAAAAAATTGCTGCACATAAATACTGAATAAAATGAAAGTCATACACATGCCTGTTCGTTCAGCTTCTTGTCAGAATGTTGTACTATAATGTTGTTATGAAATGATCAATATGTTTTCACAGATATGTTGGCATTGAAGGCTCTTCAGCGAGAAGTAGAGGTCTTCCAACCTTTTCTGAATTAAGTTCGGGGTATCAGCCAGCTACAAATAACACAATGTCACCGGCATCATCTTCAGCTCCACCAGCATCTGTGACCAATCCAGTATCAACGTCTGTAGTGTCTTCTGCATCGTCAGCTACTGGAAGAGGACTAAGTGCTGAAAATCATTCACAGCTAGTGGCATCTTCAAGGGCAGCAGAAAGCAGTGCTGCAAATCCATCAGTTAGCACTTCTGATGTTTCTTTCGCCTCTTTTCCACGGCTACGACTGAATGAAGGAATGATGTCTAGAATGCGACAGATGTTTCCAACATGGTCAGCTGCTGTCATTGCTGCAGGGGATGGTCAGGATTTAAATGCTGGGATTGCATCAACATCCTTGAATCCGTTAGCGACAGGTAGTAATTTTTTTTTTTTTTTTTTTTCATTTTTGCACCTTGAGGGTTTGAGGGATAACTAATTACGAGAAAGTCTGTTCCCAGTGACTCCTGCAGGATCACATTTTTATGAAGAATGACCTTTTAAAGATGTATATATATAGCCTAAACAACCTTAACCTTGTTGGGCCAATATGTAGCTTCAATATTCAAAGTACTCCCTCCAAACTTATTGGGGCTTCATGTATAGTCTGAATAGTCAGTCCTCTCTCCCAGAAAGACAAGCCTGAATTATTAGAAAGATGTACCGAATTCAGCTGAAACAATTCTTCAATTCTAGATATCTGTTACATGTAGCCCCATTAAGCATATATTTTTCTCCTATTTGTTTCTTGCTAAAGTCACCAGAATAGTACGTAATGCTCAAGCACTCATCGGACTAAGCAATCTAATTTATTTTGTGCAAAGTTTTGCTGGAAATAGATAGAGCAAATTTTTATTGATGAATTCTCTAAAAATGGTGATTTTTTCTGGCAGGTGGCGAAATATTGGTTACCACGATAGCCACAAGACATGTAAATATCTGAATCTTTTCAAGCTCTTTGAGCAAGAATTTGAGACAGGTGATCTCTATGTCGGAAAACAAAAAAAAAACCAAACAAACAAATTATTTTTAGTGTTTTGCGTATTGGTAATGGCTTTGTGCAACAAACTTTCTGTTTCAAGAAAAAAAAAAAATTGAAAGAAAGAAAATCAACTATTTTCTAAAAATAGTCTGGTGTATAGTTGTGAGAGAGATTGAGATACATTCAAATTCAAGAATTTTGTTAGTGAAATGGTATCTTTTACTTTTATTTCAGGGAGGAGGTCTGTTTTGCACCAGGGAGGTACACAGGATACTCGAGTTCCCTCCTGGTGGTCAAGCACCTTGGAACAGTTTCAGTCGGGCAGTCAGGGAGAGAGACCTGATACTTCTCCAGAGGGCATCAAACCATTTCCATCACAAGAGGAAGAGAACAGTGAGAGAAATGATGTTACTGCAGGCTCAACAAAAAACTACAGTGCTTTAATCAAAAGAGCGGGTCCCTATATTTTAGGTATGTTGTAATTTGGAAACAAAAAAAAAAAAAACTTTTGGAAGTGGTTTAGGTGACTGATCCTTCAGCAATTGATGAATAGTGGAGAAGGGAGAAACCAGGACTTCCAGAGGAAATTACAAGCTTCGGTGATTTCCTACTAATAATAGGCCTATGTCCGTTAGTGCTGGCCTTGGCAGATGTATCGGGCCTGGCTGTCCATTTGACTGGGGCACCATCGCCTGTTGCCATAGAGACCAGTATGCGAACATCTCCGTCGCAAAAGTCGAATAAGGGGGGTAATCATTGATCTCTAGGAGTAGGAGCGTTCCTGTCCGCATGCAGGTTTTTCTACTGCTGCATGCATCGGCTTCTCCTCTTCTGACTTGAGGTGTTTAGCCAGGGTGTTTCTCCACCTTGAGTGATTTAGCTGCAAGGTCCTCCCAGGACTCAGTATCAGTGTCAAGAGCTTTTATATCTCTTGTGATGACATCTTTGTACTTGTAGTGCAGGATGTTGTTTCCTACATCCTGTCATATTTAGACATGATGATAAATAGGACTGAAGGCTGTTATAATTAAGGATTTTGTATAGTAATATAATGAGCCATTTTGACCATCAGCCAAATTACTTCCCTTTGCCAAGTACAAGAGGTATAACACAAGCATTGTAAAGAA
>JBCEWB010162762.1:0-10411 GCA_039654565.1 Peronia peronii | reverse complement strand
CACTCACTCACTCACTCACTCACTCACTCACTCACTCACTCACTCACTCACTCACTCACTCACTCACTCACCCACCCCACCCACTCACTCACTCACTCACTCACCCACTCACTCACTCACACAAACTCAGAGAGTAAAGGAAGGAGAGTTAGAACGTCTCAGCCAGTTGACCAAACAACTGATTTCCAGCTCGCAATTTTTCCTCCATGTTTTTCTCAACTTGCATGCCTTTGCTGGTCACACCTTGTAGCTGGTTAACTCTTGACAGACCAATATGTCAGCAGGGCAGAACAGTGTCAAGCCAGTTTAGTTTTCCTGACATTTTTTCATTCTGTCTTCCTCAGACATTGAAGCAGAATACAGAGGTGAAGGAGGCGGATGGAGAGAAGGAGAACAGCAAGAAACGAGAGATGGGCACACAGACTCCTCTCACCACACCGGTAAGTGCAGGAGAGGGAATGAGTGAGTGAGTGAGTGAGTGAGTGAATGAGTGAGTGAGTGGGGCAGTGGGTGAGTGAGTGAATGAGTGGGTTAGTGAAGGAGGGAGTGAATAAGTAAGTGAGTGAATGAATGACTAAGTGAAAAAGTAAGTGAGTGATTGAGGGAGTGAATAAGTGAGTGAGTGAATGAATGAATGAATGAATGAATGAGTGAGTGAGTGAGTGAGTGAGGAATGCATGAATGGGCGAGTGGATGAATGAATAATTAACTGATGCAAACCTTAAATGTATGACGAGTGAATGTGTTGTACTATCTGTTGATGATTTGCCACTAAAGATTTAATCACAGATTTTACAAGGACACACTAAAATGTTGACTATTTGAGCTCTCGTTCACCACCTCTCCCTTTTCAGCACCCCCTTCTCCTATAGCAAAAGAATATTACCATGTCTTCTATATGAGTGCATCTAACCTACAGTTACAACTGCCTTTTACCTCTTACTTACTATCAGCCCTGGCTACACATTTTAGGAGTGGACATGCAAAGGATACTAAGCGCGGACTAGACTTGTACCTTATGAAAACGAGATATTGAATTACATCGTCTGTGATGTGGTTCTTCAGTGAGACTAGACTTTTTTTCTTTCTTTTTTTTTTTTTTTTTTTAAATAAATTTGCATTTTAGTTCTTTATTTTTTGTGTAGGAAGGAGTGGGTGACATAGGGCTAGTCTTATAAATATGGCAGGACGCATAACATGTAAACCAAAGAAATAAAGAACAAGAAAAAGAAAAATCGACTTAGTATCAAATGCATGTTCACTCCCCGTATGTGGGTAACGTGTGGACCGTTGTGGATGGCCATGTGGTCCTCGTGTGAGAACCGCTGAGTACAGGGCTGGTCTCCAGCCATTGCCCTGAGTAGTTGATCTGAGACTAGTTCAACACACCCAGACTACCATATTTGGCTTTCTCGTAGACAGTCCTGGTGGGCCAGGGGTGTCCAAACTTGTTGAGAACAGGGCCAGATTTTATAAGGCGAAAATGTGTGGGGGCCGAACATTCAGCTTGACATTCTCTTTAAACCATAAATATTAAATTAATCAATGAAAATTAACTATTTATGAAATTTGTATTGCAAATGATATCCAAGAATAACTTGCCTGCACTAATGTGAAGGATGGCACTGAGGTCTCGACTGCAGAATAGATCTCTAGTCTTACTGAAAAAATCCATGTTTCTCGAATTGGTTCAATGCGAGGAGGCTGCCGGTTGGATGAAATCTGCGCACAGGCCGCATTCGGCCCTCGGGCCGGACTTACGACATGCCTGTGGCAGGAATTGGAAGATGACATCTAAAGCAGGAGAGTACAACACAGAAACACAACAGAGAAGACCAGGTTCGCAGCGAGTAAATCGTCCAAGAGAGCACTCGAGTCCTTGTGATCATCGCTGAAAAAAAAACACCGCCTCCTCACCACAGGATTAAGACTAGATTATACTTTTTGTCCAGCTGATATTGAAGCGAGACCAAAAGTTTGATTTATAATAGAAACACACGACTGATTGAACAATCGACTAAAGAACTGATTAATTGATTGATTGATTGGTTGATTGATTGATTGATTGATTAGTGGCTTGAGTGAAAAGAGTGTTAATCTTTATTGTTTTAACCCATATCGTACGCTAGTATTACTTGTGCGACAGGTAAAGCAAGGCTCCATGTGCAACGCCCGTATATTTATTCGTATTGTCTCGTCGCTACACTCCAGTATTTCTCGCCCAAACTTACCTTATAGCACCATAACAAGACCAGGCACCAGATCGCAGCTCAAAGTCACATTTTTTTTCTTTTCTTTCTTTTTTTTTTTTTTTTAACTTTCAATCTGTGTCAGATGTGTACATTAATTGAACGTGTTAACACAGCCTTCATTAACAATATAATCCAGGAGATGTAGCATGGACGTGAGATGTTCCTACACCCTGCACATTTCAAAACTAAATATGAAAAGATCTGCACACATGGAATTCAGATATGGCCCTGGTGTAGCAACTCCGAGTGACGTCAAGAGTTTGATCCTTATAGAAACGTGCAACTTATCGAATAATAACCGGTTAAATAAGTGATCGAAAGATCGAATATGTGACTGATAGAGAGTTTTTTTTTTTTTTTTTGATAGTGTCATGTTTTCCACATTGCTATTTTCTGCTTCTTCTTCTTGTTAAGCTTTGGCTGACCCTGTTCATTGACGCCTTGGCACAATTTCGATTGATATTTTTGTGTATGGCACCGTTAGCTAAGATATCCCAGCCTCAGGGAGATGGCAAGGAGTATGACACATTTGTTCAGAATAACGGCAGATTTGTGTATTAAGCAGGCTGTCCGTCCCTGGTTACCATGGAGACGGCTGTAGCGTAGCCACCTGTAGTTAGATCAGGAGATATCGATTGCAGGGGGGAAGAGAATTACGGGCAAGACTTGAGCGCTTATCACCGCCAGCTCTTGGCTCGATATGGTCTCTTTTTGTGTGCTTCTCTGTGTGTGGGACTCCGCGTGTGTGTGTCTGTGTGTGTGTGTGTGTGAGTTTGTGTGTTCTTCTTCTTCTTTTTTTTTTTAAATTCTTGATTCCAGTTGAAGACTCGTT
This sequence comes from Peronia peronii, assembly GCA_039654565.1. Taxonomy (NCBI): domain Eukaryota; kingdom Metazoa; phylum Mollusca; class Gastropoda; order Systellommatophora; family Onchidiidae; genus Peronia; species Peronia peronii. Next base: position 7,327 of record JBCEWB010162762.1, on the reverse strand, counting down.
CAGATGTTATTTTTATGAACACCTTCCTTGCCAAGATCAATATGCGCCGATTCTGAAACGCCCAGACCTTCCTGAAAACACATGGATTTCCTTGCCTTCACAGCGACCACTATTCCGAGATTGATTTTGTACATGATCAGAATTTGCCACATCCTCAGAATTCCTACCTGAAGCCAACCAATACAGAACAGATTTGCTTTTTTTTTTTTTTTTTTTCTTAAGCCTTTCAATCCTGAGATAGTAAGATTATTTCGGCTTTAAGTAGCTGCCTGATTTTGGTAAGAATTTTTATGGGTAGACATTTGGAATTTGGAAATTTTGCCCGGACAGCGGCACGCAGCTTACACTTTCATCGATTTTGAACTGCCAAGGGTTGTTTAATATGTGTAAAGTACACACGGGACCCCCGACATATATTCGCCGTTGTCCGAGAAGGCTAGAAGTCGGGCTTCCCTACCCAGAGGAAACCAGGGGACCGTTGAGTCACTGAAAAAAAGCAGGTTTCAATCTACGTGTCCTTCCATCCCTCGTGTAGGACCCGCGAGTAGACAGATCTCCTCACCTTGTCGTTATATAGAGCGCGACAAGGAAGGGGTTACTGATTTCGTTTGATGTTTGAAGGCGTATTTATATCAAACTTTTATTGCTGTGTTTCATTTGTGGTCATCTTACCGTGTTTGGCACAGTAGAGCCGTGATCGCGCTGATGTGCCGTTAAACCCCAACACAACACAAAACATCATTTGTAGTCAGTGCCGTCACAAAGCGTGTGCATTGTTTTTTGTTTCAAGACATATTCTGATCTAAACTTTCTTTGTCAGAAATTCTACTTTTGATGATATCAGTCTAGATAAAAGTCTTGTCTATACCAAAACCTTCTTGTTTTACTTCCTGTTTTCCTGCTCCCAGTGATAGATCTGTTCTCACATGAAGTCGATAGTCTTGTTTCCTCGTTGGAGGGTTTGTTTATATATAAGCTTTACTGTGTATATGTGTGTGTGTGTGTCTGTGTGTGTGTCTGTGTGTGTGTGTGTGTGTTTTGAGGTCTTTTTCAGATCTGATCTACATTTTCTTCTTTATCTTGTTGTTTTTCTGTTTGGAGAATTTGTTGGGATCTGATCTAGATTGTAAGTTATTATTTCTTGTTTTGGCTGATTCCTGGCCGAGGTTTGGCTCAGATCTGACAATTTGATTGTTGGAACCCCGGTCCAATGAGCTACACACCCGTGCAGTCACCGAGGCCAACCAAGATGTGCTTAACACAACAAAGCCACCCACGCTCTCAAACATCGGCTTGTCCACAAAGTTTTGATCTAAAACAACCGTGTGTAACATATGATATGATGCAGATCGTCGGCATCGCAAGCATTCTGCGTATCTGCGTAGGTCCGAATTTTGGGAATTCCCCCCCCCCCCCTCCCCGCCCGACGTCACCATTAGTGTAGATTCCTGTCTGGCTCAAATTAGCCAAAGACAGGATCAGAATACCTTGACCCAGTTACCACTGGTTCGTCACGGCACAGCCTAGTGACACGGGGGAGGGGGTGGAGCTTGAAACACTGACGTAGTAAGGGTTAAGACAGTCACTCTGTGACCTTCCATTTCTCTCTTTTTCATCTCTTCTCTCTCTCTCTCTCTCACTGTTTTTTTTTCTGCACATACCCAACTCTCTCTCTCTCTCTCTCTCTCTGTCGTACTCACGACATGTCTTTCTGGTTGTCTTTCTCTCTCCCATATCACACTCTTTTGCTTTGTCCGTCTCTCTCTCGCTCTCTCTGTTTATGTGCATTCACTTTTACTCCTTCACTCTTTCTCTTCTTCTCTTATTCACGACACACACCCACACTCACAGTTCCCCCCACGTGACCTCCTGTCTTACCTGTCCATACGCAGACCTCTCACGGCCAACAATGCTATCGATTTTCGTAAATTTCTCCGCCAGTCAGTCTCTCGCTCGCCTCACACCGAGCTGGTTTTTGGCTGAGCACTGTTGAGGCCAATCTCCGCGCTGGTTAAAACAAACATTAGGTAGCAGACGAGATCTGTCTGTTGTGAGCAGTCGTGTGGTGAAGGTTAATTGTCTGTGTGAGGTGTAAATTGAGTGTCATTACCAGGTAGGAAAACCCTCAGGGCAGATCACGTGTGGACAGCTTAGGCCAATCATTCAAGATTTCCCCTATTTGCGCAGTGGATGACGAGACATTGAGAAATGATGGTCTCGGTATGTTGTTGATGGAGATTAACACGCTGCTGTCAAACTTGTCTTCCACGCTGGGCAAATCAACATTAATGTTCGCGTTCTCAGCTGTTTCAACTATGGGCAGAAAATTGAACAGTGAAATGTTCTGTTTCTTTGAATGGATCACAGTGGATCGTAGAGCGGTCAGTCGCAATAGACCGATGTTTTCTCTAATATTTCATTTGTTCAGATGAATACTTTGGAACTTCAAATATCCTGTGCGCAATTTTCAGTTTTGTGAATCTTGATGATTTGCTAAAGTTCAGGCTGATTAATTCTTTATTGAGGGATTTTTTTTTTTTCTTGTGCTTTGAGCACGGAAAGACAAGCGAAATAATCGCATTATTCTCTGAGGAGACTTATTTTCTATCAGTCTCACGTCAGTTTGTTTCATTGCTGTGCCAGTTCAAGGCAGAACCAGAGTATGATATTGTACTGAGAGCTTAGGGATCAAATCACAGTGGATCGAAGAGCAGAGTTTCGCGATAGATGATGTCCAGAATTTAAATGCGTTTTCTTTAATTCGGGCCATGGCTCCATACTTAGGCTACAGAAAACCATTCACTGATGTGTAGGCAAGGTCTTTTTTTTTCTATTAATATTAGTACCAGAGTTCCAAGGGAATAGTTCTTAACAAAGAAACAGAATCGTCTGTCTTTTTTGATCGTGCTGTGAAAAACGAGGAGCTGAGTTGCAAATTTGCAATAACAATATGTGTTGATAGAGACTAATTGGTAATGTTATTTTCAGATTGCATAATACGCTGTTGAAATCAACACCAGTCTTTGTCTTTAACTCTTTCACCGTTGAGCCGATGCGATGTTGGGTTTTGTTCTTACAAACTGAAATTCCGGTAGATCTTAGAGCGGAGAGTCGCGCTATGTTCCAAAGTGAAAAAATAATGTGTTGCATATTTGAGCTAAATATTCGCAACTCCACCGACAGATAGCGTCCGTTTTGATAAATCTTATTATTTGGCCAGTCTCACTTCATGCGACGATCCTCACGGGACGCCGCAAAATTGCCTACATCTATCTTTTTAGTTTTGCTTTGATTACCCAAAATTTATATACACATTTTGATATCCTTTTATAACTCATAAATGCATTGTCCGTTCAGGACTACATTTCATCACCGTGTAAATGTTTCCACCGTGTTAGGCACAATATGGCCGTGATCGTGCTGATGTGCCGTTAAACCCCAACACAAACAAAACAAACAATCACTTAGAGGAAATCCTATGGTATCCAAATAGTGCAAGAACGTGTAGCTCACCTAAACAATAGTGAAGGCTTTGCCATTTCCAAAAACAAATTTGGACAAAATGTTATTTATCTTTTAGTTTGGTGGCCAGAAAGTCTATAGAGCAACGTATATCCCACAGAAACCAAGACATTAGGAAAACACACAGGTCGGTATCGACACGGAGGGTTGTCATATCGTGTGTGTGCGTACGTAAGTGAGTCATCCAGCCTGTTGACGGGAATGGCGTGCGTGATGTCTAAGCCGACTGGTGGATGTAGGCGCACGTTGTCGTTGGTCTCTGCTGACCTAGATCTTACTATGTCATCTGGTCTGTTGTCTGTCTATCTCTCTGTCTGCTTGCCTGACTGTCTGTCTGTCTATTTACACTATATTCAAATTTGCAGTCACCAAGAATTAACCCTAGAAATGTCAAAGGAGCTATGTGCTGGAAGATATGAAGGCTTGTTCTACTTTGCATTGGAATGACGTGTGCGTTCCCATAGACTACAATAGCAACTCTACTTACCTTCTGTTACAGCCAAAACCCCTACTATCTTATAGTGGACATGAGTGAAGGTCATCGATGTCAAAAGGACAATTGTGCCAATTTAGCGGACATTTTAAGGGTTAAGACTATGGACTGTATGCTGGAATATTTGACATACGCTCTCTCTTTCTCCCTCTTTCTCGCTCTCTCTTTCTATCTCACTCTCATTATTTGTCTCTGTCTCACTCTGTTCATCTGTCTGTCTGTCTGCCTGCCTGCCTGTCTGTCTGTCAGTCTGTCAGTCTGCCTATCTGTTCCTGTTTGTCTGTCTGTCTGTCTCCTTAGAGACCGAGCAATCCCGTAGCGGACGAGTTGTAAAGTTCGGCCTGTATTCACGCTCATCATAAGCCGGCAACAGCACGTGCAAACTTTGCGCACACCGGCACAGCACCAGTTGTGACATAGCATGTCTGAAGTAGGTCAAGTACATCAGACACCATGAAGCCAATCTGCTGGTTGGCACATGACACACATTTATTGAAGTTTAGCTCCACCATTACAGATTGTCATGAGGCCTCGTTGAAGTAGTTTAGACTACACTGTCCTTTGCCCACATAATGGGAATGATGAACGAGAATATGTCGCGACCTCAGTTCTTTATTGCTCTCTTTGGGCTATTTGGAGATGCATATCGATAGTCTCGGGCACAAACCATCTAAGTCCAAAGACACAAATTGTACAGGAGACGGAAAAAACGTAGAGGTTGAGAGCGATCTCCCACTTTGATGGTTTGCTCACATGACAATTGGACTACTTTCTATTGGTCTGAGGGTTTAGATATTCTTAGACATGATGGATCATGTGTTTGTGAGTTATTTTGAGGATAAAAGTCATGCTCCAAATTCCGGAGTTAGACGGTTTGTGCCTGAGACCATCGGTGTGTCATATAAAAGAGGGATAGTGAATCGACCATATAATGTAATTATTTCACTGATCACTTGCCCAGACAGGTAGATTTTGAACATCAGTGTGTCCTATCTCCTATGTGTAAAAACTGTTGCTAAACATAAAACATCAATTTTCTCCAAATGCCAGAAATGGAGATAGAGCAACAGAGAGCTGAGCTCACGTTTTTTTTTACTGTAACTGAGTTCAAACGTTTTATAGCCAATGAGATCTTTCCCATCAGCCACCACGTACAGGGTTGTATCAGTGTTGATTGTGTAACGAAAACTCGGGTTTTTTGATGAAGACAACATGAAGATTATCAGGCCGGGCAGATCACAAGGGAGGTTACGCCACGTTCTCAAACCCACAAGCAATATTAGGTCAAGTAACTGATACTGTATCGGGTGTTTGTTTGTTTGTTTGTTTGTGTTGGGATTTAACGGCACATTAGCACGATCACAGCTATATTGTATCAAATACGGTAAGATACGTTTACACGTCAAGAAGAAGAGAGGAAAGAGAGTGGGACAGAAGAGATGTCACCTTTGGAACGTCGAGAATGGCATTCCATGGGAGACATCTCACCGATGGTGGGCTTTCGCCGCCTGCAGATGGGAGCAAAGAACCTACTTGTATTGCGTACCATATTTAGTCATGGTTGGGCATTGATCAAACTGTAAGGCCCATCACTTGCAGGGCGATAGTTGGGAATGAATGTGTGCGTGCCTGAGACCATGAAGTACGCGGCGGCTGGGAGGAAAGCCATTCTCCTCCCGCCGCTCCACAAAAAACTTAACCTAACCTATTTATATATCCCGGGTCAAGTATCTGACAGTGTAACGGATGAGCTTGAACATTCACGAGTTGCCTGAGCATGTCCTTTATGATGTCAGTGATGATTTATCATCATTCAATGTCCTGAGACTGTCCGGTCAGCCGGTATAAAAACCAGTATTTTTCTATTATATAGTTGGTCAGCAGAAAAATAAATGACATACAGAGTATGCTAAACGGGGCAGTGATCAGATGGGACCCTTGATACTAGTAGGGTTAACCTCTTTTGTTTTGCCTGCTGTCTGACTTGACACTAGTAGGGTTAACCTCTTTTGTTTTGCTTGCTGTCTGACTTGACACTAGCAGGGTTAATCTCTGTTGTTTTTGCTTGCTGTATGAGGCCACGGAGTTGCGCAATGTTGAATATCGATACCGTAGCTTGAGATCGATAGTCAAATAGAAAAAGTCACCCTTTGGGCTGAGATAAGGGCCAGTTGGACTGTGAGCTCACACGTTGTTGTGCTTGTTAGTCACCAGTCTGTGTGACGGAGACCTGGCCTGTCAATGGATTGGTTGATGGAAAGAGCTAATACTCGTCGAGCTCACTGGTTGTGTTTGTGTTAGTCCGTAACGTGTGTTTGTGTTAGTCCGTAACATGTGTTTGTGTTAGTCCGTAACGTGTGTTTGTGTTAGTCCGTAACGTGTGTTTGTGTTAGTCCGTAACGTGTGTTTGTGTTAGTCCGTAACGTGTGTTTGTCGTATGTCGTTATTGGTCGCAAAAGTCACTTGTGGTGACCTTCATAGTGTTTCAGGAAAGTGGGTCAAACATTACCACCATCACTCACAATAACAGTAGTAGTAGCAGCAGCAGCAGCAGCAGCAACAGCAGCAGCAGCAGCAGCAGCAGCAGCAGCAACAACAACAACAACAATAACGACAACAACAACAATAACAACAGCAACAACAGCAACGACAACAACAACAACAGCAACGACAACAACAATGACAGCAGTACCAACAACAACAACAACAACAGCAGTAACAACAACAACAACAATCGCAGTAGACAACAACAACAACAACAACAACAACAAGAACGACAAGAACAACAGCAATAACATCAACAATTACAATAACAACAACAGCAACAACAACAAGCAACGGAGATGGTGCAGTGGCTTTGACCAGACCATTCCCCTTAATCAATCACCACACCACAGCCACACCAGGTTTTGACCACAATAGATTACAATCTACCACTGTAAAGGAACCGTCAGTTTGAACACCGTGTTTTCTGTGATCAGAGTGGCAGTGTGTAGGATACAGAAACAAAAAGTATAACTGATGAACACTTTGAGAGACAACAAAAGTTGATCTGGCAACATCAGCTGTGCTTGGCCAAATCCCAGCAGTTTCTACTTTTGTCCTGAGAGGAACAGATTGGACTGAGGCCGCCCATGCCAGCACGCGCCAGCCCAGCTGTTTTGTGGGATTGGCATTTGTGTATTTGATAACGACATGGAAAGTGGTAAATGTCCCCAGAGAGGCCCGGGGTATATAAGTAGGTTCTTTGCTCCCACCTGCAGGCGGTGAAAGCCCGCCATCGGTGGGGTGTCTCCCATGGAATGCCATCCT
>JBCEWB010162751.1:0-10411 GCA_039654565.1 Peronia peronii | reverse complement strand
AACAACAACAACAACAACAACAACAACAACAACAACAACAACAGCAACAACAACAACAACAACAACAATAACAACAACAGCAGCAACAACAAGACACGCACACTATACATACACACAAACACACATACAGAGAAGCAGACCCAGACAAAGACAAACAGACCATCAATCTGATAATGTTTAAACCCTACTGTAAACTTTGTGGATTCTGTAAACTCGAAAGTGACTCGATGAACTGTGTGAAATCTGGCACGAGAAGAATTATTGATTTTCTAAACATCGATTCTGCGTAGATAAACAGAGTGATTCCAGTTATTCTTGAACCTTGACATAAACATGGGGGAGAGCTATATCTGAAAACCACGTTCACCTTTAAAAGCGAATCGGCAAGATCTAACCCTTTCCACGTATAAGCCTTCCTTCCAAAACTGAAATCTTCCTTTCTCTATTTAAAAAAAGGGGAAAAAAGAAAGAAAGAAAGAATGAAAGAAAGAAAGAAAAAAGGAAAAAGAACAAGTCTGTCAGGTACACACACACACACACACGGACGTGCGCATACACATACACACACACCCACAAACCAAAGCTTGTTTGTTTGTTTGTTTGTGTTGAGGTTTAACGACACCTCAGCAGGATCACGGCTATATTGTGTCAAATACGGTGAGATACGTTTACACGTCAAGAAGAAGAGAGGAAAGAAAGCGGGACAGAAGACAGGAGCAAGGAGAGAGGGAAGAGATATCTGCCCTGAAATGTCGAGGATGGCACTCCATGGGAGACATCCCACCGATGGTGGACTTACACCGCCTGCAGGTGGGAGCAGAGAACCTACTTATAAACCCCGGACCCAAATCAATGCCGTGAGGTAAAAATGGCACAGATCTGAAATAAACTTACAAGTGAAAGACTTGGAAACTTCATGCATTGAACTTTCTTTGCAAGTATTTTGAACTTCATACAAGTGAGGGCAAAAAAACTGCCCCTATTTCTCATTAAGGAATTAGATCTATAGCTTTTCTTAGGTAGTTTGTTAACATCGAGAGAATACGCTAACCATTATGCACTGTGCGCGCCTGATTTGATCTGAACGTGCTGGATGTTATGCTTTATCACCACTGGAGGAGCGCAGATAAATACAAGTAATTTTGTCTTGGAATATATACTTTATATTTTCAACACCAGTACACAAGTACATGTAAACGACACTGTATTTTCTTAAACATACGTATGTACTGTATTATACTGAAATTTCATGACATAAATATCTACTTAACTGATACTTTAACGAATAGTTTTTTTTTTTACAGTTCAGCTGTAAATGTCTCCATACACAATCGTACATATTTTCGTGTGTGCGCACAGTAAGATTCCTTTTCGTAATTTCAACACGAAGATCATCCATTGGAGAGAAAAAGAGAACCATCTGTGATTCGACCAATGTATTTGCATGTATTGGCATATCTTATGATGTATGCAATGAAAGCAAATGTGCGCCGAGTGAAACTGTGTATGAGAGAGAAAAAGGAAAACACGCTAGACCAATGCCCGGCTTAAGAGCCTTACACACCTTCAGTCCAAAGTAATGGGTGTAATTCAAACTGTCAGCAAAACCCTCAACTGTCGCCACATACCTATATCATTCAGGGGCGGCTCCCTATATAGCCAGTGATGATTTCGACCTTACAAAAAAGCAGCAGTAACAAGGGATTTGCAAGACTTTGCTAATTTTGGTACGCTGAATTAAAAAAAAATACATTTTTTTTCGATTTGATAAACTTTTAAATTGTTTCTACATCGCCTTTTTTCCGCTAGACATAATTCAAAACAAAGAAGGCGATACGTCACCTGCGCCGCGCAATCTGCCAGGGGTGGGCAAAACTGTCGCCGGAAAATCAAGCGGACTGAATATTTTGGCCAACCAACAGTTTGAACTTACTTCATCGGTTTTTGGTATCCACACCACAGTTCTGCCTTATGGTTTATCATTTCGGTTAAAACTATCACTTCGCACTGTAGATGTGTAGGACCCTTTAATGACCGTAGTTTTTTGCTAATCTTGTCTGCTCAGTAAATGTCCGCGTCAATATGAATTCGCGGTTTTACATAACAGTGAAACCATCACACATCACGCTTATAAGTCAATGACCATTTTATTTAACTCTTGAGGGCCAAATTGTCTAAAGCGCGAACCAAATGACTGAAGACAAAATAAATACTGTAATGAGGATCAAGTTAATATTCAGAGTTAAGTGTCTTAAGTCCATATACCTTCAATTTTCTCAAAAAAAAAAAAAAAAGGGTTCTGTTGGCTTAACTTTTTCAGCACGTAGGTCTTTACCAAATGAGATGTATGAGACTTTTTAATTGTCATCTTGTATTTGAAAAAGCCCCACGTTTCTTGAAAACATCTGTACCAGTAGATTATGGCTTTAGGACAGAGCATTTGATTTCTCTTTGTCCGCACAACAGAATGCGCCGTGTGACATTAACGTGTTTCGTTATCTCTCCCTATGGAAAGGGTTTTCAAAGGTCGATGTATCCTAACAAATCAAATGTTTACCGGACAGGTTGATATCGGTATTTGCTGACAGCGTGCATTCCGGAGAGATAAAGTGTCACTAATGTCAATGAAACATCTGTCAAAAACAAAACAAAAACAAAACTGCAGGACGTCGAGCTCTCAGTAACCTACCCACTATGTCCATGGTTGATGGACGTGCTGATGAAAGATGAAAAATCTCAACTATGCCCCCACCCTCTTTCCCCCATCACACCATCACTGCAAATTATAATGATATAACACTTCGGAACAATAACAACGTTGTTGATCATAAAAGTGGTACCGGTAGCAAAAAGTGGTACCGGTAGTACTAATAGTAGTAGAAATGGTAGCAGTAATAGTAATAGTGCTAGTAGTGGAAGTGGTAGTTGTAGTAGTGGTAATAGTAGTAATAGTAATAGTCGTAGTACATAATAATATAGTAGGATTGTAGTGGTTGAAGTAGAAGAAATAGTAGTAGCAGCAGGAATAGTAGTAATACTAGTAGGTGTTGTTGTCGCTGTTGTAGCGGTAAATGGTGGTAGTAGTAGTAGTAGGTTAGCAATAGTAATAATAGTAGAAGACGTAGTGAATTAGTAGTAGTAGTAGTAGCAGTAGTCGTAGCAGCAGTAGTAATGGTAGCAGCAGTAGTAGTAGTAATGGTAGCAATAGTAGTAGTAGCAGTAGTAGCAGCAGCAGTAGTAATAGTAATGGTAGCAATAGTAGTAGTAGCTGTAGTAGCAGCAGCAGCAGTAGTAATAGTAATGGTAGCAATAGTAGTATTTAATGGTAGCAATAGTAGCAGTAGTACTGATGGTAGCAATTGTAGTAGTAGTAGTAGTAGTAGTAGTAGTAGTAGTAATGATGGTAGTAGTAGTAGTATAGTAGTAGTAGTAGTAGTAGTAGTAGTAGTAGTAGTAGTAGTAGTAGTAGTAGCAGTAGTAGTAGTGATGGTAGTAGTAGTAGTAATAATAATGGTAATAATTACGGTAATAATCGTCGTAGTGGTAACAGTAGCAATAGTAGTGACAGAAGTCTAGTTGTAAAAGCTGCAGCATTAGTAGCACTAGAGATACTAGGTATCACGTCGTCACTCGGCTCTTATTCTGAATGCCTACTCACCTCAGTGCGGAATAATATTTGAATCCTTCTAGTTTGTGACACTTTGTCCAAGATTTCAGTGTTTCACTCTCTGACATTAATAATTGTCAATATACGAACACCTTTATACTACCAACTGCCATCGACCTTTCTAGCGGAACTAACAGATAGAGTACAACTCACTGTCTCCCCAGGCTAGCTCAGTGTACCAGATCGACCACTGCTATTCGTGCGATAAGTAGGTCAGCCTCAAAAACACCGCTAGTTCCTTCCGATCGGAGTCAAATCGCGCTACTAGTCTTCGAATATTTGCTCTTTGCAAGTACATAGCTGTACCAAAATTGGTCTAGTTCTCTTTCATCAATATTTCAAACTCAAGTATAATATATTCTTAAGAATGCAGCTGTTTTTTTTAAATTTAAATTTCTTCATAGAAAGGGTATAAAAAATTAAAGCTTCGGAACATTAGATCTAAATATAGGCCTAGATCTAGATCTAATAGTCTATTTCTTGATATTACAATAGAGCATAACAAACGGGAAAATCTATTCTGTAAATCTGCAATAAAATCCATAAAAAGCTTATGAACTCGAAAACTACTGAATGTATCCATATGAAATTTAGCACACAATATTGTTGCATAAAGATCTGTGTTTCTAGAACTGCTTGCATAAAGTCGAAAAAAGCTTTCAATGTTTGACCTTATCCTAAAAAGCCCATAATAATTGAATAGTAAACTCACGAGAGTGTTTGATCCGAATTGTATGTTCGATAGAATGACGCGTTCAAAATACCAGGCACGTTTTCTTTGGGGAACACTCGGTTTAATTATCCAAAATGCCAACACCGAGGTGCGCACGCTTGCCATACACTTTCAGTCGAAGACAGTATCGCTTTGACCCAGATCTATGTGTAAATAGTATTTAAAAAAAAAATCTCCCACGAAAGAAGTGGGGTCTCCTCTAGAAGGTTATTAGTCATGTACACAGATTTCATAGTTTGTGAACAACGGTCGTCTCCATGACAAATTGAGAGATTCTGCACGCTTTACTTTATAAACGATTGGTATACAGAAAATTGATTGACTTACATTCTGAGTCACGTTGTGTACAGTCTGGCAGGTCAAGTTCTAGATCTAGGTCTAGATAAATTTCGAAGCTAATTCTTTTCTTGTCACGAATCTGTGACTTCTAATGTCAAGTAAGTGATCGACATAAAAATGTGTGTGTTTGTATGCGTGTATACATAATTGTACATAGGATTCGCAGCCAGTCAAAATGAGACGTATATCGATTCTTGGCCATATGGGGGGGGGGGGGGGGGGGGGGGTTGGTATCATACCCTTTCAGGTGGTGAAACAAGTTTTGAGCTAGCTTTATCCTAGTCAGAGATATTGCAGTTTAAAGAGACAAAGAGGGACCCTCAGCAGTGACAGAAATTCCGAGAAAAATCGAGTTTTATGTGAACGGTCAAACGCTTAAACCTACATACCTACCTCACGAAACTCTCATTTTAATGAAGAAATATTTATAAATGGAGGGTAAGACCGATACTGTCTTGTTCAGAAATGAATGCACTTACGATTTCTGTAATAAAAAAGAATTCGATATCTGACCCCCCTCATCACATTCAAAGCCCGATTTCTCGGTTATAGCCCAGCGACTTACATCTCATTTCGACTGGCCGGGAGAAATTTAACCTCTCTCTCTGTATGAGTGTATTTCGCAAAATTGTTATAGTAGATGGACAAACTAGCCCCACTGTTACCAGTGACATCATTCTCTCTATCCCCAGACTGAGTGGGGCGGGAAAAATATGTGCTGGGATATGAAGAAGGAGTGTGGAGGGGCAACATTGTTCTAGAAACCTCTAAATCGATCTTTGCCAATGCACAAAGAGATTATACAATAGGAGAACATCATCCAGGGCGGAGCAAGAAGCGTGCAAGTACATAAGCTCAAAATCTAACTGGCACATGCTAATAAAATCCTTTCCAACAAGCGAGCTCGCCCCACCCACACAGCATACCGTTCAGTACCATATGAAAGGATTGAAATTGCGTTTCTGTCGTCGATACTTTTTTTTTCTTTTTTTAGCTCCGAAAGTCTGTTCCATTAACGGAACGTTGTGCATGAGTGTGCGCGCGCGCATGTGTGCGTGTGTATGTGTGTGTGTGTGAGAGTGTGTGTGTGTGTGTGGTTGTGTGTAGGGAGGAATGCACATACAAGCATAAGCTGTTTATAAATCAAAATTGAAATAAAACGGGAAGTACGAGAGTAAAAACACACTTTACTGTCTTTGGAGATGATTTCAGAATACATGTACAAGGTGTGTGTTTGCTTTGAAAAAAAATCTAATGGTTATAAATGCACATTTTCCTTTGAAAATGTACTATTGCCTAGTGCCAAAAATAATACAAAATGCTTTGCATATGCATTTTCAATTAACTTAGGCTCTTCAAGACCAATTGCTATGAAATGCATTCAAAATATCGCATTCACGGACATAAATCAATAATTTAGGCTGTTTTATGCCTTTGAATGGCAAAACTTAACATTTTACACTCATTTGAAGAAATCTGACGCTACATCAAGTTTAATTAACTAAATGGTGTTCAAAGCAAGAAAACATTTACATGTAAAGAGCACTTAGGTCTCTTGCCGCACATTCGGATGATGTTCTTCTTGCAGGGAGCAGAGCGGCGATGTCTCCAAAGGTTGGCAGAAATGTCTGACTTCACAACACCGGATGTCATCAGGCCAGTGGAACTGATCTTTCTTTAGTCCAGACCAGCAGCAACAATAGGTGAACGAGAACATTTGTGTTTTATAAAATATTCATGGCAATGTATCTGAGGAACGACAGATAATCATGCAGGATTCCCCTTTGCTGTCAAGCTTCTTCTATACAGTTCCTTTACATTGTGGGTGCCAATATGCGATGAGAAAAGAAAGACATCTCATCACTATCTCTTAACAAAAATGGTGAGGCGGTAGTTTCCAATGTTTTGATTCGCACCATCTCTCCCCCCTATGTAGCCACTGACTTGGTAATGGAATCCGACATCGAAATGTTAACATGAAACTTCTCTTTTTTTTCTTCTTCTTCTTCTTCGTCTGTCAAGGTTTGACTGTCTTTTCAGGTGTGATTCCACCTGCTACAGTGTCAGTCCATCGAACGGTCTTGGTTCATGATCATCAGTCTTCCTTCTGCAAAAGCTCGGGATTCTTTTGAGGGTCATTTATGTTCGGATCGTATCAAAGCATGTTTCATAGGATATTCATGACAAGCATGTTTATGTAAGTGAGACGATAATACGAATATTACCTGCATGTTTGTGGATATAAATTTTATCAACCATCTTTATTTTCCACGAAACATCTTACTCATTTGAAAGAAATGGCAAAGGGTTTCCAAATACACATTTGGAAACGAAATCATAACCACAGACAAGTTGTATAGCCTCACTATTAGAAGGTTTGTAGATATGTATTTATACTGTAAATTTACAACAGAATAGAATAAACCCATGTTTGTGGACTCGAAAACTGTTGAATGTATCTATCTGAAATTGGAGACATAAAATTCTTGCATAAAGATCTGTGTCTCTACGTACATCTATAAAAAAAGGAAAAAACTTTTCATGCTTCCTGTTATTCTAAAAAAAGGGATAATAATTGAAAAGTAAACTCGCGATCCGAATTGAATGCTAGAATGACGTGTTATGTTATTCTTCTTCCGTTTCTGCTCGCACACCATCCACAAGGCGAGGTGCGCACGCTTGCCACACTTTGAGTCGCCGTGCAGAATCGGTTTGACCTATCATTATGTGATGAATTTACAACAAAACCTATGAAAGACTTATAGACTTGAAGAAAACCACTGAATGCATCCATCTGAAATTTAAGGCACGACACTGTTGCCCAAAGATCTATGTCACTTATTAACGCACACCCGAAAAAAGGATTATTACATTTCATGTTATTCTGAACAAGGTAGTAATGAATGGTAAACTTGCGAGTGTTTAATCGGAATTGTAGGCAAAGACACTATACCGATAAGACCGGACACTCTCTGCTTAGCATCACTAAAACGTGCGTGAGCAGCCACGCCCCCTCCTAGCGTGCACACACACATTGATTCACGTCACAAAAAAATGTGTGCTGCGCCGCTTGCGTTGCTAATTTTTGTATTTAAGATCTAAATAGATCAATTTGTGCTTCAACCCACCTTTCTGGATTCTGCGGAAAACAAAAAAATGACATGTCATGGTTATTGTATCTTGAATGTGTGCAAATTATGCCCCCATCGCACATCACTAGCCTCCTTTTTTTGATTTCATGACTGTCGCCATTGTTGTTCACAGGCTGTACATTCTCGACGCTTCAGGGCACTGAAAGTCGCGGTAAACGCAAACTTGTCCTAGTGTCCGATCTTGTCGGTATAGCATCTTTGTTGCACATTCGATAGAATGATGCATTCGAAACAATAAACACGTTTTCTTTGAGTAGCATTCAGTGTAATCATCCAAAATACTAACATCGAGGTGCGCACGCTTGCCATAGACTTTGGGTCGCACTTTGAGAATCAGTTTGACCCCTAAAAAAAAAAAAAGTTTATTATAAGCTCAACAGCAGAATAAATTTAAATTTCTTTCTCTTGTCTATAAGCAAATTTCGAAAAAATATAAGCATAAAATTATCTAAATGTGTTTATTTCACCACTCCAAACCAGAAAATTCCAGACCTACTCTAAACAACATGGAATGTGGGAATCAAAGACCTTAACTTATCTCTGCCAAACACATGCATCGTCTCGTGCATAGCATGGAACAATCTTTCTCTGGCAAGAAAAAACAAAAGATTTTTTTATGAACTGTGATGAACTAAAATATCAGTCTTGTTAAATGCAAGGTATTTCAAAGATATAATCATAAGAACAGGCAAAAATCAATTTATACAAAAAAGTGTGATACATTTCCGAGGCTTATTACTTTCTGGCTAAATAATTTCACTTGAGGACGCCATAGTGGAAAAGGGGGCAGAATTCTGGCAAACCAAACACTTTCATTTCAAAGTAGATGTGCCAGGGTGTCATTTCATATCAATACTTTTTGGCTAAACTTTCTGTGGCACTTACAGTTCTGGCAAAACATGGCTATTCTTTCAATGTAACGCTATGCATGATTAAGTTTAAGTAGTAATAGCGGGCAAAGCATTCAACAATAATACAATTTTTACGCCTGACATCAGTGATTTGTGCCTGTCTAGTAGTGCTGGGCATCGACCTGGATTTTGATAAATTGGATTTTTTAATTATCCACTTCGTAATAACTGGTTATAAACTGGATTTTATCCATTTTCATCTGGGCAGCAACTTGCAATTTAATTTCTGTTCTTGAATTGGATCAACCCCAGGAACTTGCAATTTAATTTCTGTTCTTGAATTGGCTCAAGCCCAGAAACTTGCAATTTAATTTCTATTCTTGAATTGGATCAACCCCAGAAATTTGCAATTTAATTTCTGTTCTTGAATTGGATCTCCTATAACACACACAACATTAGCACATGTGACTGAGCCATACGTATACAGTGTGTTAGGCCATGGGAGTGTGACAGTGCTTTGTAGACGAGAAGCCTTTTTTCTTCTGTGTCACCTCGATCAAAAGGATTTCTTGATTTCCCAGATAGCAAACTTGCACTTCTTTAAAAAAAACAAGGCTTTTTATTTAACAGACTGTCACCCTGTATATTGTTCAATGCTCTTCCTATAGCCGGAGTCTTCAGCCTTAATTCAATAAGGCTAAACAACCGATTCTACCTCGTGAAATTATGTCTCTTATGTTCAAACGTTCAATAGATCGCCAGCCAAGCAGTGAGTTTTTTTGCCAGTCATGTTGGTTTAGTTTAATCTGAAAGGATATATAGGGTGGTGCATTAGATTGACAGTTACCATTAAAATCCTTATGGCATATAACACAACAGACGGTGACCAGTTTGCACCCGCATGAGCCGATAGCAATCAAGGGCTGATGGCGCTGGCCACATAACAATAGCAATTCACGAGAGAAATTAACATTTACATATGTAATAATTTGTCAGGGTTAAGAAGTTTTTGTGTTGACATCTAATGTAATAACTGTTGTAATGGCAGGTGTTATTCCATTTATGCACCACTCTGAACATGGAAGGATAGATGTATTTCTAGTTAGATCAATTAGAATAGCATCTTCAGCACAACTGATAATGTGAGTTTATGTTAACGCTACTTCATAGCATCATAACCGAGTGCGAAGTTAACTTCATTTGTTTTCCACGGTCTCTGAAAGGGGAATTTTTTCTTGTTGTTTTACCAGACACAATAGTTGTCGAAGAAACAGTGTAAGGAAGGAATAGGTACTTCCTTCTTGTCATTTGAAAAAAAAAACGATCAAAATTGTTTGGCAAAAGTATTACGAATACGAATACGAATAGTTTATTAATTTGTCCATACAGAAATACATTTTACCAGTGCAGAAAACAATTGAAAGAAAAAATATATGAAAATGCACATCACAAAGATACATTAACACTTTCCATATGCATATATATAACCCTCCATACCTACAGATCCATATGCACGTATCACACACACACACACACGCACACAGAGACACCCACACACATACATACGCACCCACATGCATACACACAAACAAGCATACATACATACATACATACATACATACATACATACATACGTACATACATACATACATACATACATACATACATA
>JBCEWB010162740.1:0-10411 GCA_039654565.1 Peronia peronii | reverse complement strand
TCTCTTTATATTAGCATTCAACTTAAAGTGGATTCACGATATAGGCATGATCAATTACAGAGTATGATACCACTGTGTTCATTTCTATGTTTAGTCAACAATGATTACATTTCATTTCGGCATGAGTTTTTGTTAGCGCGGACCTTACTGAGGTTTGAATCATCAGTGGCTGAGATATTTAGCAAATTATTTCAGTACAGCAGCTAGTAAGTCCCTGACGAATGGTAGTTTCTAGATCGAACTTAATCTTTAAGTTCTGATTGTTGCTACCTTCAAACAGCGGTAAGAATGTTTTCACATCAGATGCATGGCACTTGTGGAGGGACATTAAAAGCATTAACATCAGCATTTGTCTGGTGTCATGGATACATATAATGTCTTTGAATTAGTTTATCTTTAGCGGTTATAATAGTAGAAACTAGATAAGATAAAATAAGATAAACTTTATTTGTCCCTGGCAAGTGAAGTAGAAAATTCACTGCACAGAATGGTGAAAGATACGTTTGTTATCGCTCATGAGCATGACTGACAGCTGTTGTATTCGCGGGACTAATACGCCGTTGGTAGCAGGAGGTCAGGACGGAAGAGACAAAGACAGCGGCTTCTGCTATGAAATGAAAGTGAGAGTAAGCAGAAACAGAGGAACATTATAATTTATTTTTAAAAAAAAGGTAAATAAAATAAAATAAAGGGAGGAAGAGAGCTAAGGGAGAAGGAGCGAGATGATCAGACAGACATTTGAGCTTGCCCTGCGACAATTGATATGCCGAAGACAGTTTCTGGAATTTAGATTATGATTTCAAGCTGGAACTAGCGGCTTTTGAGAAGTTTAATATTTTATCAGCATTTTAGCACTGTCAAGGACAAATCTTACTCAAAAGAACGACTTCAAAGTTTGCTAAGTAAGGTCGGTAACAATTCTCAGTGGCGTTATGGACAGCTTTTGTTCAATAACTGACATGAAGCAATAACAGAGAAGTGTAGACATGGCACACAACAGTCTGACTGCAAAGATGTCTTAGCCATTGTATGTGGTTCTGTTTACTTATTTGATGATAAATATTTTGTTTGCCTGTTTGCTGTTTTATAGAGCAAATGCATTCAACATGTCATCTCTTTACTTTCGGGAGACGCCTGCACCTTGTTGTGAACGATTACAAATTGTCATCTGTGACTGGGGCATGAACTAAATAAATGAGATACTCGGGTGTAAATTAAAATGAGTGAAGAAAGAAATTAATCAAAGTTAGGCCGTAACGAAGAATCAAACTTTACCTGAAGGTAATATGTATTTTAAAGCGCGTTCAGACATGTCCTCCGTATAACCACCTTTTGCGTCATTCTCACAAAAGAAATCCGATAAAGACAGTCTAAATAACCTTATCAATTTGTTTGTTTGTTTGCGATGGGATTTAACAGCGCATCAGTACGATCACGGCTATATTCTAAGTTTATCAACTGCAGAAGCTGTAGTTGTAGGAATTTTAGCTTAACGCTTATAGATGTTCTCTGATATGAGCCTAAGGGACATGTAAAAACAACAGTGGAATGTTTTTGTTTTACCCATGGCATATAATCATTGTTGCAAACAGTTAATGCATTTTAATATCTGTGTGTGGAGAAAAACGAATAAACAAAGAAAAATAAAACAAAAAGCATTTATTACAAACAAGGAAACACATCATGAAGATCACAAAACACTTGACCAACTAAAAGGATCAGAAGCAGTAAATTGTCTGTCTGTGTCAGTGTACTATCGGCAAGTCACTTTTCTCTTCCAGTAAATCAATTCTAATTCAAAACATGATAATTTAATATCCGCAATTCAAAAGATAAGTAGGATCAAGCTGTTAACTTGAGTTAGACTCCTGAATCGAGCCATTCAGATCGAATTAACAGCACTGCATACTATTATTCAAGAAATTGAGTTGGCGGTTTTAGCAATACAAAAGATGTCAGAAATTGCTGATGTTTGGATCAAACTCGTGAATCAAACCGTTAAATCAGATCAACAGCGCTGAATCACTATATTCAGCAAAGTTTAGCAGAAAGCGTTACATAATATGCACAATGAAATTCCAATGGTGGTTTTCTATACAAATCATGAAATATGGTAGAAAACCAATGTGGTGAAGAATAACAGAGACTGAGGCTTAAAGTGTGAAAACCAATGTGTTTGAAAAATAATGTAGATCGAGGCTTAAAGTGTGAAAAGATTTAACGTTTCGTCAGAGCCCTTGTATGTGATGAATATTAACTACTAAATGCTTTTATTCTAATATTAAGAAACAGAAAATCCACTTTATTTGTAGAAAAACATGATCATATCTGGTGCAGTTTCATTGATCTCATTCAGCCGAATATTACGTCTAGTTAATTAACTATACAATTGACATTATTCTTTGCTCATTCGGCTTTCGTATGTGTATTGTATAAATAAATAAATGAATAAATAAATAATAAATAGATAAATAAATAAATAATGAATACAACTAACTAATTGACTAACTGACTAACTAACTAACTAACTAACTAACTAACTAACTAACTAACTAACTAACTAACTAACTAACTAACCAACTAACTAACTAACTAACTAACCAACTAACTAACTAACTAACTAACCGACTAACTAACTGACTGACTGACTAATTAACTAAAACATTAATGAACTAATTAATTGACTAATTAACTAACTAATTAGCCAACTAACTAACTGACTAATTAACTGACTAACTGATAAACCAGCTAAATAAGCTAAATAACCAATTAAATAATACATAAATAAATGTATGTTTTTGTTTATAGTTTGTCGTTTTTTTTACATAACCCGCAATTGAAAGTATGGATGGCTTTGTACAATTCAGTGTCTACAGTGAAAACAATCGTACATATTATTTTAAATTCTGTTTACAGAAAATATGTATGCTAATTGGAAAACTCGTCTAAACAATAAAATAAAAGAACAAAATACACAGATATAATTTGTCCAATCTTTCAATATGAACGTTGTGTAATGACAAAAGCATGAGCCTCAAGAGCCACAAAATCAATGAAGAAACCCTTTATGAGACAAAGCCCACGCTTTTAACGATTGCGCCCAGGTTCGAATTGTTGTACCTTAACCTTCTAGAACTGGCAGATCAGATTTCCCTGCCAACACAAAAAGATCACAGCTGTCACCTGGTCTCAGCTTGTTGTTCGCATCAAAGTGTCAAAATAAAATTGCTGGAGTATTGGTGTTTTTCTGATGTTTGTCCAAGAAATAACAGTTTGGATCTGAATACCAATACAAGATAGGAGTGCTATCATGCTGTTGTATTGTGCGTTATTTGGAAAGTAATTCATAATATAAAAATAAAATTTACGTATTGGGAGGACTCTATGCACCCACTTCAATCAATGTAATACATGCATGGCGGAAGAAATGAGCATTTGTGGCATGTAAGAACTGATCCTGGCTGTTGCAAAAATTCATTTCAGCCATCAGCTGTAGGCTTATAAGTTAATGCAATGTTTCTTGAATCTGCCTTGTTCCCATGTTATTCATGACTATGTGAGTGTGAATGTATCTTGCATGTATGCTATGATTCATCAACTGTGACTGGATGTTGTTTTTTTTTCTAGCACAAATAATATTTATCTTATCTTACAATGAAAGAAACTTTTTAGCCAATCGTTCCTTGGCAGTTATGGGATTTAGGACGTTGCTCAACTCAGGAATATAAATATCTCTGTACTAGACCGAGAGGTAACTATTAAGGTGCCAGTTAAAACTACGAGCAGTAACATGCTGGCCTGCCAGGCTTTCTTAAAATATTTATTAACATTGCAGAGAAAGAGCTAAGGCGTGAAGGCAACATAAGCCGAGTATTTTTTTTTTACCATAATGTATTGTATGTTATGTGAAGAGGAATTTAAACACAGAATTATAATAACCGACTATGTGGCCAGTTCGGGTCCTCGGCCAAGAAAACCAAGATGGACGGCGATTTGATAAAATATTTAATTATTGATAGACTGTCTTATTGGTTGCTGCTGGATCTCACAGAGTGAGGAGGAGAGCGAGTCCAGGGAAGAGGCAGAAATAGCTAGAAAAATAATAGATGCAGGACAGGCTGGGACCAGAAAAACACGCCGTAGCATTACGACCTCTCTGTTTTCTAACTAGGAACGGAAAATCGAATGCGATTTAAGTCATCGGCGACATATGGTAAGTGACTTTCTGCGTGTGCCGCCTACTTGGGCTATCATGTACACTGACTACAAACGGCTCACGAAACCACAGAATGCACTCTACTGTCTATAACACTATGCAAAGACTATTAACAACAGTTTTTTTTATTCTAAACTATATTTTTAATGACTAAATTTGGAAATGTTTTTGATGCAGTCTATTTTTTCCACTGCGTGTGATATTATAGTATACTATAATATTCAATATGATTCTCTTTTCTTATTTCTTCAGTTTTGACATTTACTATTTTCTGTTTTAAATTTGTTTCAAGAAAATGGTGATTCACTTTACGATCTCCCCTTTTCACATATGGTAACAAAAAATGTAGTTTCTAGAAATATAAAGTTGAAGCAATGAGTTATGCCTTAACATTGTGAAGGTTTACTTTGAGTTGGTTAAACTGTAGTGATAACGGTGTTTTGCCAAAGTGCCGTTGAAAGGGTGAGGTAAAATATGGGATTTGTTGTTCAGAGTTTGTTCTGTGCGAGATGAAGGGACCTGACTCCGTTCACAAGGGCGCCAAATTCTGCGAGGACAACAGGACAACAGCTGCTGAAGTCAGAAAGAACAAGTCAGAAAGAACAAAGACAACACATATACGTCGCCAACAGCATTCACCATTTGGAGAACTGTTCACACTCTGCCGGAGAACTTTCAAGACCAAACTTGACCTGATCAGCCCTCTGCGTTCTTACAGTGTTCAGACCCCAATCACAGGATGACTTGACAGTCTTGGTCATTAACGACAGACGGACAACAACGTCTGGTGTATCCAGACGTCCTAGTTCAGCTCTCAGCTCGGATTGCGGCGGGCAGGTAAGCTCGGAACACCTCGGAGTTTCCCGTCTGTGCTAATCCGATGGACTCGTTCCTAATCTCCAAGTCAGTGGTCTGAGCCTTGGTGACGTCCCAGCTCAAATCGGAGTGTAAAAATAGCGCAGAATATAGAGTGTGTACGATTAAAATGCATGGAAAGTAACTAGATCTGTCTTCTTACATTGGTTATGATTGTTGTTACAATAACAACTATAGAATAACGACCCATATAATATAAATTGCTGACAGCGCAGAGTGTTCCACAATACAGACAGAGAAATCAATCATCTCTAGCACGTGAAAATCACAATGCCTTATAGCAAATTGAGTAATCCCTCTTACCTAGTGAGCATTGTGAGATCTAGAACAAATGCATTATAAAAAAGGCCATTCGCATTCTTTGATCCCATTCAACTATTCTTCAACTGCTAGTCTCATTTAATGTCTGTTGTTCAAGAAAATAGTTATTCATCAATATTTCATTCTTTCTCAGACGAAATTCCTTCATTCCCACTCGCTTATCATTTTGTGATGAAAACCACGTCTTTCACGAAGTGGAAAGAATTCAGAATATCAATATTGTGGGTGGTGACAGAAATACCATGTGGCAATGTTCGCCTCTGGTTTGAAATAGAATAATCACATGATATAGAACAAGTATACGAAATTTAAAACAACAACAACAACAACAACAACAAAAAAACACACACACACATATAAAATAACAACGACGAGACAGGAACGACGGGCTTCACAACAACTTTTGAACGATCTGTACATTAGGAAAAAAAAAAGTGTTTTTAAAAAAATCATAATTCACCGACCAAATCTGGATTTCTCCCAGTTCAACTGAATTCCTGGATGTAAGGATATTGACAATCTAAATGTCGTAATGCACTGTATTTTGTGTGGCTCACCTATGGGAAAGCCTGCTGTCTACGGATAAAATGGTTCATGTGACCACAAACTTGAATAATATATAATATTATGAAAAGGTTTTCTCATAATAACACCCCCCCCCCCCCCAACGCCACCAGTTTCACACCGTCGCTCTCCTATGTAGTTTTAATGCTAAATTGGTGGAGCAAAGAGCAAAAAATGCACTGTGGTCTGACTTTTCTGATTATGCCAATAGCAGTTGCATCTAATTCGTCCAGTTAGACGGAGGACGGGACCAGAGATTGCCTAGAGAATTGAAAGAGCTTAGCGTAGGGGAAAATGAGAATTTCAAAAGGATAACATTGAAATACATTGAAGAGCAGAGAGCCATGCACCCAAAAAGCAACAGACAATAGATCCCAATAAACAGTAACTGTAAAGCCACTCAAACCAGCTGAAAGGGATAGAATGTCAGCGACGCATTATGATTTCTCACATACGCCCTTTTATGGTCAGACAACAAACTATTGTAATGTACTCATTTCTGTGGCTTCTGTGCGTGAGGCGGACCCTGTGCTAGATATTACTTCTGACCGTGGTCATTGTTGTTGTAGACAGATGATCATTCTTTGCTAGATGCTGTGAGCCCTCACCGGCGTCCGTCAGCCCTTTAATATTCAAGATGATGTTGGGCATGATGACCAGGATGTAGACGATGACAAAAATGATGATAACGATGGAGACAGCGATAGCGATAACGCTGAGCCAGAGTGCGCACTTACTGAATTTCCCGGACGCCCGATCGTTTCCGTCCCTCCGGAATTTCCTGGAAATCAGACTGCAGATACAGGCGGGGATTCCCAGAAAAGGATTCATCAACATGGCCAAACAGGCGAGGGGCAGATAATGCGGGGATTTTGTGTAGACTCGGACCACATTCTCTCCCCCTGTCAGGGCTTGAGTGGCCGTGTTGCGATAGCTATTGGATCGGCTAAGGGAGCCAATGGATCGCTGCTCGTCGTTAGAGAAGTCATTGAAGGTAAATGCGCTGACACAAGACGCCACTGTTTCCGGCGAACTGGATTCTGTTCTCAGAGACATGGTTTCTGTCATTGAAAAACAAAACAAAATATTAAGCAGAGCCCAATCGAAACTGGCTTTTAACATGAAACATTTCG
The DNA here is from genome assembly GCA_039654565.1 of Peronia peronii. NCBI lineage: Eukaryota > Metazoa > Mollusca > Gastropoda > Systellommatophora > Onchidiidae > Peronia > Peronia peronii. Next base: position 3,301 of record JBCEWB010162740.1, on the reverse strand, counting down.
TTGAAATTACTGACTGTTATTGATTTATCTGTCTGTCAATTGTTTCTATGTCTGTCTGTCTGTTTGCAAGCAACCTTAAATCTATTAAAAACAACAAAAACAAAATAAACAAAAACCAAATAAAAAACAAAGAACAACAACACAGCAACAATAAACACATACAAAACCACACATACACACAGAAACAAAACAAAATGGGAAAACGACAGAGAGGACTATGTAGGAGACATAGCAGTAAGTATATCACTGGTTATTCTTTTTTATCTGTAACATAGTCGCTAACGTCGAAATCAGTGGACATGAAGTGCTATTTTTAAGAATGACAATTTGTTGCAGACAATGGGTCTGATATCGAAAAGCCGTCAAAACAGCTGAAAGGGATAGAGTGCCAAACGATGCATTACAATTTGTCACATTTGACCTTCTTTCATCCGACAGCAGCACCAGAGCAGACTGGATGCAATAAGAGCAGATGATGGAAAGCAGGTTTATATTCCATCTAAAAGCTATAAGACTTGCTCTCCTAGATCCTGTCGCTTACAAATCCTCCCACTGCCTATTTGTTCCCACCTTTTTTTTTCTTTTCTTCTTCCAAGCAGAATCCCGGAGAGCCAGAAAATGGCAAAATGTGTTACCTCATAATGTAATGAATCAGCCAACTCACAGATGCTCCTCAGTTTTTCCCACGCGCATTAATGCTATTGTTGTTTTCATCAATTGGCAACAAAAATCGATTCGGTTGTCTTTTCATCCTTACTGCGTGCCACTTAGCGTTTTTAATGGTTTTTTGCGTGCAGGAGAATTTTCAGCATATGAAGATAACGTGACCTTTTCAGACGTCCATCCTTCTAATAGCAATTTCGCTTAATCTAGGTTAAAAATTGAACATGAAAGCGAATGGATGGAGAGGACCAACAGCATAAATTCTGAGCATTTTAAGAACGAAACACATTTCTTTGAATATTGTTTGTAATTCTCTTGAATTCAGCTTTTAACCGCAAGAACTTACTTTGAATACGGGTAATAGTTCGATTGCAAATTTCCACTGAGCTCGGCCATGAAAGATTATGAAAAATGTAAATTATCCTGTCACCATTTTGAAGATTTATGTGAAGAAAGTATATTAAATAAGTTTTTCTATGACCGCTCACCAGCCCAGACCAGGTAATGTAGCACCAGACATGGTATGTGACTTTATTATCAGTGCATATATATGTGTGATTATCAAATATACAGAGAGAAGTCAGTCAATATATAAAAGAGGTTAAAAAAATATTCAAATTAATACTGAAATCTGCCTTAGAGGACAACTACAACACGATCAATTTCTCATTTACCACGTATTCATTACAATTATCAATTTCTTTGTTTTCAACTTTTCCAGTGATTGGAGCAAACATGGTTTGTTCCTTCTTTACAATGCTTGTGTTAGATCTAAAGTATCGAGCAAAGGAAAGTACATACAATTTGGTTGACAGTCAGACTGACTTTTTTTCACAGGAGAAAAGAAACACTACAAGTGAGACTTTATAAGAGAAGGAAATGCTGTTTTATTTGAAAAGCATTTCCCGTAAAAATTAAATGCCACGTGTAATTTATATCAGAAAAATACTTGTCACAGTATACAACGGTCAGATTTCATCCTTTGAAACACCTGAAATATTGAAAGAAAAACACATAGAATAGTTTACTTCTTAGATTTATCTTAAGGTAAACTATTATCTAGGTGACTACAATGTTTTCAGCCAGTTTTCGCTTCAAGACTTTCAGAATAACTATTCATTGTGTAATAGCATATTTTCTTCTACGTTTCTATAACACTGGTTAGTATCTGGTTTACTGGAAAATTGATTGCTCATTCTGTATTCATATAGCGTACTATACCACAGTTTCACCCGACATCATGTATGGGTAGAATGGTAAACTTTTCTAAATGGCTTGTAGAATAGTTTTGTGAGTCGATTTATTTGCTCTGTAATTAGAACAGGATTTTTTCGGCCATAACTCATGTCCATATAAGCTTATATAGCAACAGCTTTGAGGTTTTGACATACGTTCCCTCCGTTTTGTGCTTTCTATCCCGTTAAAAGGTTGATTTGACCAAAGTTATCACTTGGAATAGGTTTCCTCTCCACTGACGATTTACACATTAGCTGCAAATAACCTCACAGCAGTCCTGTTATCTCTGTAAATGTATCATAAGATCCGTTTCCTAAGCGGTAACCTGTCATGCTCTGTAGATCTGCTAGGTTGCTAGTCCCGAGCCGACCACAATGGATCTTTGCACTATAAGGGCCAAGCTGAACCATGAGTGACCATCTTTTGCTCAAAGTATTGTATAAAGCGCATCAGTTCATCCACAACATTCTTCTGTATGCTGTTTTAATCTGGTGCTGTAATGCTATTATCCGTTAGACTCTAAAATAATTGGGCTCATGCAACGTCTGCAAATTCGATTACGAAGAGTAAACGGAGTAATGGGCAAAAACTAGCTGCTCCTGCCAACTAGCTAAATGAAGGCTTATTATACGATGATAGTATCCTTCTAAACAATAAACTCAATCCCAATTCTCGATTTCATGCCCTTTTCGTTCCCTTTCTCCTTTTTCTTACGGCCTACAATGTCTGTCTGTCAATGTCTCTGTTTGTCTCTCTCTCTTTCTGCTGTCCCTCCCCTCCCCATTTCCTTTCTCTCTCTCTCTCTTTGTCTTTTTTCAAATCATATGAGCCACTCTGTCTAGTTTGAGCAATGTAACAAGTCTAATGTCCGAGAAAATGTCAACATGGAAATATTATTTCAAACAAGATTTTAGATAATTCCTTCAACGTATTAAACCAAATCTGTCGATGTTCAGCATTTAAACAAATTGATGTAAATGTGCATAGAATTAACTGTGTCAGTGTGGGTTTATGATAAAACTTAATATGCAAGTTTGGATATATGTGAAATATCGTCTAGATGTTGCACTTTTTCTGCTTTTTTTTTTATTCTGGAAATACCAAAAACCTGTTTTGAAATAAGCTCCGAAACAATGCTATTATCATTATCGAATCAGTATGTCACTTTTTTGTTATTATGTATGTGGTCTTTCAATCCCAAGAAAATAGGAATATCTCGATTCTAAGTGTATGCACAGCTTTGCTTAGTAAAATTTTTGTGGGTAGAAATTTGGAAATTTTGCCGGGACAGTGAGTTTCCGCCTACTCTTTGTCCAATTTTAACTTTGATTTGTTTTTCTTAAGCCTTTCAATCCAAAGAAAGTAGGATTATCTCGGCTTTTTAGAAGTTGCCAATTTTTGC
>JBCEWB010162718.1:0-10412 GCA_039654565.1 Peronia peronii | reverse complement strand
CCCCCCCCCCCCCCAAGAAAAGAAAAAGCGAAAATACACAAAAATAAAAAATCCAAAAAATAAAATCAAGATGTATAACACATCCTACATTCACAACAAGACAGCACAGAAGAACTTATTCAAGCTTCTCCCAATGACAAATACTTTTTTCTGCATTGTGGAGAGTTTTACTCACTCTGTTGGCCTGTTCCACTGTGTTGTTCTGCTGGTGTGATTGATGTAGTAAACCTTGCCCGTTGGATCTGTTTGTTGTTCCCACCCTGGAGGCAATGGCTGCTCAAAACTAGAATTACCATCGTCTTCGTACAAACTGGGCCCAGATGCTCCAACATCTGCATCTCGGGCAGATTCAAGGTCCACCATTTCCCAACCAGGCTGCTTCGAAAAAGAAAGAGACAATTGGATCACAAAAGCTAGAACATTAGTCTGAAAGCATAATGGCTTGAATGGCAAAACTGTATCAAGTGAAAGTCTTTTGTGAATGTACTTATTTTATAAATGGACTAATCTTAAAAAGCATTTACAGTTTGCATTTTACATCAAGACCATATTCAACAGAACGTTGAATCTTGCTCTTCAATGAGGAAAAAAATAGTCTAGCTACCCTTAAAAATTGTACTTAAACATGAACTGATTATGATATTCCTTTTCCAATTTCAGACCAGCAAAAGGAACAACAAGCATCTACGACAAACCTCATTGGGTGTAATTCCTGATGCTGTATCATCGGCCCTGTCCCCATTCTCCGACGGAAGATATGCCAGGTACAGAGTAAGATGACCTCGAACTCGAGAGCGAGTGCTGTAGAAGTTGAAAACACTCATGATAAAAAAAACTGCCCAGAGCAAATATAAGTTGATACTTTAATTAAATAAAATGTATCCTTTAGTTTATATTTTATTAAATAGATTATTCTCTAACTCTTCCTCTCTTCAATGTCAAACTTACATTCAGTTTAGCTGGCAATTACTGACACTGTTTGCTTGTATACTGTCCCGATTTTCATAAAGTGACGAAAGAGCAATAATGACAAAATGGGGTATTTGGTCACTTTTGTGAAAATTGAGACGATATTATCTGCTCTAGTTTTTGTGGCTTTTGTCATAATATCATGGCTGTTATTAAATGTAATTAAGAAACTGTGTGAGCCATAACATATAACTGATAAATCCAAGAAACACATAGATTTCACAGAAACCTAGCAAATAATTTTCATTTAAAATGGCCAGGTCAATCACAAATAGATTAAATGGTGCACTCACAACTCATGAAAGGTGACAAAAAGACTCGAATTTTTCATATTAAAATACAAAAATTTGCTTGACTTTGATTGTAGATGTAAAACATGCCGTTACAAACTGAATCATGAAAACATCATTTGAAACTAAAACTGACCTGCGTGGTCTCAAGACAAAGTTTTTGCAAGAGATATCTCTGCCAGGTCTCTCTGTAGCAATGGACATGACACCGAGTGGGATTTCCACCAAACCCAGAAAATCATCTCGGGTCTAATATGAAAAGAAAATGAAAAGATGTGTATCTGACATTTCTGATATTATTAACTATAAAAGGTTCCCCATTTTTTTTTTAACATCAACTCAAGGCTGTGACAAAACTCAAATTTTAAGTTATTATAATCTAAACCTGCTTCAAACAATGTGACAATTGCAAAACATATATGACTTCATTGTTCTTTAACTAATATAGAGATTAAATGACCGAAAAATGAAACTTAAATAAAAATTTATTAAATGGCAGAAGAACGAAGTCAGCCGGATAAAATGCTGTATGTGCTATTCATTGATATATTTGTTGATTTTGTTTACACTTCACAGCACTGTGTCTGTTTCCGTTGTTAAGATTGTTTTCCCCGGCTTCACTTACCACTCGATTCTGATCAAACACCTCTAAGGTAATAGTACAATCTTCAGGGTTCACCTGGAACAATTTTTAAGATGAAAAGGTTCACATGATTACAATTTTCAAGATGAAAGGATTGACATTATTTTAAATATTTTGGTGCAGTTTCTCTTGCTAGAACAAAATTATGAAAAGCATTATAAATGTAGAATTTCTTTTTTAATTTAAGATCAATATCTATAGTAATGAAACATTACACTGCACTGTGAATAAGAATAAGAAGATGAAATATATCAATTTGAATTTGTGATAATACAAGTTGAATAGGAATGAAGTTTCAAAAACTTGCACCACTTTGGTGATCTATTGTTCCATGAAACAGAGTTCAAAATTAATAGCAAATTATTCCTATAAATTAAATGGTCATGATCCACAGACTACTGGTCACTCAAAGTTATATGTAATCACTTACCCTGAAAATGAATTCTTCATACCATTTTGGGTTAAGAGACTGAAAGAAAAAGAAGATAATTTTTGTACTAATAAACCCCCAGTTTATTTTCATTTTAAAACTTAACTATGAGGAATCCGTGTCTCTCCTCCTCTTTTGTAATACAACAAAAAGTTGTCTATGGCGTGTCGTACTTTCCACTGTCAAATTGTTGCACTTTACAACTGACCAAATGTCTTGCGCCCAGGGCAAATCAGTCGGAAGGCGCTGGGTGATTTCGAGCGATGGCCGTTTCTTACTATTTTCTGGCTCGAGTAACAAATTTATTTTTTTTCTTTTTCACAAGATGAAAACGTTACCTTTTTTTACCTGCAAAAAGTAAAAATTTTGGTATAACTTTTGGTATCTGAGTCAGAAAATAGGTAAAAACGGCCGTAACTCGAGATTGCTTGGCGTGACTTCCGACCCATTTCTCCTGGGCACAAGATAAATATTAGTCATTCTTGGTCTTGTCTGTTCTTGTCTATCTCCACCCTCAATCAAAATTTCAGAATCTCCATAATATGAGTGAAACAGTCATATTGTCAACATCAAAGTGCAGGCTATCAGCAGCAATAAGACAACTGATGACTGATCCCTTTTATCAATTTACTACTCCAGTGACTCATCCTTTTAATCAATTAACTACTGAGTCAGGTTTGCATAAACATAAACAAAAATGGTTCTAAGCAATTCAAAATCAAAGTTTTGATTCATGGTGAATGAAAAATACAGGGCAAACAAATTGTCCATTGTAATGCAATGGCTTAAGTAGATCATCATTTTATAAAATCAATCATTTTATAAAAATGTCTCAAAATATAAAACAACTGTCTCTAGGTAATTAATCAAATATATTAAAAAGAAGCAAATAACAATATGAAGAGCCTGACAGTTACAGTTGAAATTGAACAAGGTGGTATCACTTGCCAGCTTTTCAAACCTAGTTGTCTCTTTCTCAGGGCAATAAATCTTCACTATAATTACAACCATGGTAATGATTTCATATAATAATACAGTAACATTATAAACTATTTCACACGAAAGAAATAAGAGTGAAAGCTATTAACAACAAACAATCTCAAATTTCAAATCTAGAACTATACCTATCACATAACCACGGTAGACAAAGCATACTCGGGCATGAGTAATACCCTAAATGATTTCTATTACTATTTGTGTGTGTGTGTGTGTGTCTATGTGTGTCTGTGTTTTTTTTTTTTTTGGTAAAGCATCCCTTACCTTTCTAACCACTTGGGTCTGTTTTGTATCGACAAGACAGTCTCTTTGCAGTAATGACAGTTTCACATATGGATCACTGTGAAAACAAGAAAAGAATAACTGATCACAAGGCACTACTGATAGACTCCCTCTTTTTTTTTTTCTTCCCCTTTTTTTGGCTCAGACTTAGGTGCAAATAAAGATTTACCATCTCTGTTGATTTTAGAATACTTCTGGATTAATGACACACAGACAATGTGAACATTTTATTAAGTCAGCCTGATTGTGACTGTTGGAGTTTAGTGACTTTCACCTGAGTTAGTCTAATTTGTCCGGAAAGTCTCTCACTGATCTCTGCACTGTCAGCAGTTGGCTGATCTAAACATAAGTTAGGTTCTGGTTTAATATTTCATCTAACGTTTCACAGCAAACATTTTAAAGATATGTGCCTCAGGTCAGTGTCGCACAGTGTCTTATGATATGCATACAGTATGTGCTTCCTGAGCTTGTTTTACTTTTAATGGTCATGGCAAAACAAATAATCAACCTCTTTTTCTCTCTTCCCCTTTCAGTATATACAGTCGAGAGGAAAAGATTTAAAACAAAAGACATGAGTGTAAAGACTGAAGTCAAAGAAGCGACAGCTTCAATATTGTTTCTATATTTATATCAATAATCATTATCAACGTCATTGCAATTTCTCAAAAGTTACCTCTTCTTACACCTGACAACAAGGCACCCAATATCTCACATATGCTGGTGAGAACAAATTTGTCGACAAATTTTAATGACCAGTGGCAAAGCTCAAATATAAGGGAGCCTGTCAACATTCAATAATATTTCATCAGTTTGATTAATTCATGCATCCTGAAATACTGAAGAGTAGGACAAAAAATTAGTTCCAGTGAAGATGCACTAGTTGTTGATATGAATGGTTAGAACCAACAGTTCAGAAAAAATCAGCTACAAAAAAGTGTCTCTATCATTTATATATGACTTTATGCTGATATTTCAAACATGACGATAACACTTACTGAGCAGCAATAAGTTGAATAATTATATATATTTATTATTTCATTTTCAAAATAACTGACTGAAGTATGTCCAATCAAAAAAAAAAAAAAGACAAATGAAAAAGAAAATGTATACCTAAAACCTTCCTTAGATACGTTACATACCTGGCACCAAATATATCTTTTTTGGCTAGGTTCACACCTTCAATGACTTTTATTCGCAGTAATTTGGAATTCTCTGGAGCCTGAGAACAGAGAAGTTAAAATCATTAAACAAGAGTAGCATTAACAAAGAAAACAACTGTTGAAGATATCTCAAAATACACCATTTCAAGTAAAAGTGGACACTCAAAAGTATCATAATATCCTCAGGAAAGCAGTGTAATAAATAATAATTGTCACTGTATGTAATCTTGCTGTTTTCTTTTTTAATTTTCTTTCTTTTCCCTCTGGCACAGGATGTAATAAGTAATTTCTTGTATAAAATATGTTAACTCTTTCACAGCCAGAACAGTGATAAAAATGTTAAAAGTTAGTTTCAAGTCTTAAATCTACATATATTGTAAACTTTGCCCATTCTCAACACAAAGTCTCAATAGTAACAATGATATTTCACCCTTGGTGGATGGAGGGAGTTATTGATTTTAATGCTGGAAAGACAATTGGAAGACATCAGAATTATGGTAATGAAAGAGTTAACCTCTTCTTAGATGACAAATTCCCCTACAGCATAGTCCAGGAGATGAAAGTTTGCAAGATCAGGACAGTGAACTGTTGTCTCCATTACAGCAAAATTGTTCCATACTCTTCTTTACAAAAAAGGCTTTAAGCACTTGTCAACATTACCGAAATCAAGCAAAATAAAGGAAAACACATGTATCTCTGCTGGAGCAAATAAGCATTAAACTTCATGGCAGATATCAATCCTTAATGTTGTGCATTAAAAATAACTCAGTGTTGGTTTTCGCTATTTGACAAGTTTCTTCAGATCACAACACATACTTTACATATGTGAAGCACAGTACAAGGTTTAGTTTGCTTGCTAAGCTTTTATGCTCCAAATGTCACAGCTGTCAGACGTGTTGCTACGTTTGCTGTCAAACTTATCATAACTTAAATAAAAAATATGCATTTGCATGTCAATTTCAAGCCACTTGCACTGTGCACTATTATTACATCAAGAATATTATTACATTATTGGTATTACTGAAACTTCTCATACAACAGACTTCCCTTATTTTGTGAAGTTAGGACCTATGGATCCATTAATTATGACATCTCTACTTTAACTTCCGCCCCTCCCCTTTTTTTTGCGAGAATTATGATGTCAGACTTCCGCTTCCGCCCCCCACCTTTTTTTTATTGCACGACAATGGCTGAAGAGGAAAACTGCTTGAATCCAACTTCGAAGGCTACATACCGAGTATCTTACAACATCAGTGCAACAGAATGATAACAACAAGTTAATTCTACCTGTTTTGTTTGCTGACCTTGAGGCAAACTTGATGTGCGAGACTAGCATCTATATTTCTAGATCTAGATCTAGATGATCGCAGCACAACAATGTAAGGTTGGCCTAACTATATCATTTTGGGTCAAGTGTGTAGGTCTGGTCCTATTGCTCTATTGAATGAACGATCAGTAAATTATATCAGTATCATGTGAGGATCCTCATTAAGAGCTGCCCCCTTTTTTTATACTCTGAGTTCAGGTGTCACACTCAAACACAAAGTAAACACAGAGAATTATGATGTCCGACTTCCACTTTCACCCCTCTTTTCTACATATGGAAGAGAACACAAATGGTGAATGGATCCACGTGTAATCTCTCTTTCTTATTTTTGAAAATTCAGAAATACGGTTATTTAGCCAACATTGGTCTGCATCCATAGCTCACATTTTAGAAAAAAAACTGCGGATGAATAATGATCCCATAGTGGTACAAATACCCACAATTTTCAGCTTAGATTTCAGCTGTCATGAATTATTCCATTTACAGCAATCTGAGGTGGCAGCTTTTGGGGTTTTCTGAGATTCTTGGAGAATGTAGAGAATTTGAAGCTTGTACTGATGTTTGAATGAAGGGCTGGGGTGTGTGATGCTGCAAGTTTAGGAGTGACAATTAATGTTACAATTCAAGTTTATTTGTTATAAATCAGGGTTAGAACCTGCATCTGTGTTACAAACTGTTTGGAGGAATATTGCAGTTAATACAGTATTGTCAATTCTGGATTAGAAAAAGTCCACCATTTTTTAAAAGGTTGGTAGTTCTAACTTCCAGCTACCATAACTTACAGTACAGGTATTTCTGGCATTCTAATTTGGTAAACAGGCACAGTGAAAATGTTGTCTGGTCATCCAAACTGTCACTTATCACAATCAGCAGCACACAAAAAAACTCCAAAACAACACACAAAAAATGTTCAGGAGGAAGAACTGGTTGGCTGAAAACCACTGGTTGGACATCGGCAAGGTCGTGGTCAGACTCAGGCAAGGGTGGTCGGACTGAAGCAAGTTTGATTACATCGTTTGACATGGAGTTTGACCTCTATACAACAAGCTTTACGATGTTTGATCATATATGCTATTCTTAGTTTGTATGTTTCTAGAATCCTATGTCCTTTCCACAACTGGACACAGCAATGACAATACCCATAGCGCAATGGCAGCGGCCATTTTGCGAAATGTGCCTTAAGTAGTTGGGAACTGGTAGGTCAACTCTAGATCTAAAATCTAGATTCAACTAGACTCTCTTTTGGACTGGAGGGTCAGTGCGTCATGGAGGGTGTTCACGTCACCTATGTCCGCATCATGTCAGACTGTACCAATATGAACCAAAATTGGCTGATTTCAATAGCTCTGTGGTCAGAAGAAATATGCCAATTTTGGTGCAAATTGGTACAGTCTGATATGATGCGAACATAGGTGACGCAAAGACCCAACGTGACGCATTGACCCTCCAGTCCTATAGATCTTGCCTCTAGATCAAAATCTCTGGACTCTTAAAAAAACTTGATGTAGAATACTGAAGATTTGGAATCCTTGGGTTTTGATCTAGAGATCTTAAGCTTGACTCTATAGGTAAGAGGTTAGACTCTTCGTCTGTTACACACATGGATCTAGATCTATAGTATAAAGAGTCCAGGTATCTATAGGACTGGAGGGTCAGTGCGTCACGGAGGGTCTTCGCGTCACCTATGTCCGCATCATGTGACGTCATGTCAGACTGTACCAATTTGCACCAAAACTGGCATATTGCTGCTGACCACAGAGCTATTGAAATCAGCCAGTTTTGGTTCATATTGGTACAGTCTGACATAATACGGACATAGATGATGCGAACACCCTCCGCGACGCACTGACCCTCCAGTCCTATAGCTCTAGCTCTAGAATCGAAATTCAGACTGGACACCCGCGCGTCATAAGAATCCAGATTGACCAGATAGTCTACTCCCTAGACTCTAGATCTATTCACTCGAACTTTTACTGTTCAAAAACTCTTGCTCCATAGTTTTGCAAGTAAATCTGTACAGAGATGCAAATAAATTACTCACTGCGCTCTCTGGCAATCCGAAAATTGTCTGTTCTGGATCCATGAGTGAAGACAACACCTTGATAACACCCTCTTAGTAGTCTTAGTTTACCTTCATTGAAACTACTGTACACATCCTGCACAGAGATCCATGGATGATAGCCAAGTTTTGATGACGAAATAAGCATAACTTCGCAAAAGCCCGTATGTTGAGCAATCCACTGATAGCCTTGCGCAGTTTAGAGTTATCTCTCTTGCGGGTTTCCTTCTTTCGCAATCACCGATATAAATAACGTACAAAACAAAATTAAATAATGTATATAACATCTATGTTCAGTTTCCTTTTTGTATCAGCACTTGAGATTGTCAATGTGTAGACCTACAGTCAATTATCTTATCAAAATAAGAACAATAAAAAAACACACTGGACTGACCTACCAAATTATTATTGTCCATGGCCATTGACCCAGAAAGAATGTCCAAGTTAAGCTTCTACAAGAGATATAGTTTCTTGAAAGGATTTGGGAATTGTTATAGTTTTGAACCGGGTAAAGGTCACCCCAAACATGTTGGAAGTTTTATTCTGTGGTCACGCTTGAACGAGAAGTAGCCTAAATTCAGATGTTAGGTCGTTCAGTTATATAACATTAATTCCTTAGCATTTCAATCGTTTATATCATCTGTCCCCACGCAACACTAGGTTGTTTCAGTGTGCACAAATTCATGTTATCTGTGCATTAAATGTCTATGATATAATCAATTTTATTAGTTTTTTGTACGCACCATCACGCATGAAGAAAACTATGTCGAAAGCTTAAACAGTTCCGATTCTATCATTATCACTTATCTAGCCGTAGTATGAGAAAAAGAAAATAGCGAGTCTAAATTTCTCATCGCTTTGGATCTAATCTTTTTTAGTACTATCTGACATAACTGTCGGGTGTTCCCATATTTGATGTAACAACCGTTATCACTGCCCAATGGTAGAGTAGGTTCTTCTTGTTGAGGAATAATAGACCTATACAGAACTGTCCAGTCCAGCTTGGACCATTTTCCAAATCAGTATTTTTTTTAAAAAGTAGTTTTTCTTTTTCATCAGCATTTCTTCTTTATTATTATTATTATTATTTTACATTTTTTGTTTTGTTTTCTCGTTCTTTCTCTGTCAGATTTTATCGAAGATGGGTCCTCCCATGGTTCCGCGGAAAAAAATTAAAACAAAATCTCTCCTGAAGGTCTTATATTATTTGTGCATTCTTACGAGATAACCATCCCCAAGACTTTGAAAGGCTTATAGAGAACGTAACTTCCTTGTCCAGAGTGGTAGATTGCAACTGGCTCGGGCAAACACAAATGACACTCTGGCTTTACAAGGCATATAGACGACATTTTCTTTTTTTTTGGGGGGGTAAGTAAATACACAAGAAACTGACTTCCTGGTACATGTATAAGTAAATCTGGCATTGGCCTTTGCACAGCTAGAAGAGATCAGCAGTTTTCTAAATCCCAGCTTGAACCGAGTTTCCTTGCTCATTCTTCCTCTAGTTCTGTCCACATGGTATCATTCTTGTGATCTCCCTTTTCCCCTTTCTCCTTTCTTCCTTTTACCCCCTGTATCTATCTCATCTACTCATCCTACTCTCTACTACCGAGGCGCAAAATCCTACCTCTAAATGAGAAAGGTTAGATTTTCTTTTCAATGGCCGTCTTTAGTCTTCTAGTTTCTTGAGTAGGAAAGCCCGACATCTAGCCTGCTTGTTGAATGACGAAAATACAGTTATTACAAAGATCCTGTCTGTACGTTATGTGCGTTAAAACACACAACCCCTGACAGTTTAAAATCGGATGAAGAATAGGCGGGGGCGTCGTTGTCCAGGCTAAACTCTTCAAAATTTCATAATTAATTCTTCTTATCAAAATGGGCAGGCATTTGGACCCAAGGTAGAGATGATTGTAGACTTAAACTTACAACTGAAATGAAAGAGAGAGCGAGCGAGCGAGCGAGCGAGCGAGCGAGCGAGCGAGAGAGAGAGAGAGAGAGAGAGAGAGAGAGAGTGCGAGTAGTCCTATTTAGACCATTTTCGAAAGAATTCAGTCGGAGGGGGGACGCAGTGGTTCTGTAGTATGACGTCTGCTCACGGAGAAAACGGGCCGGGATCGACTCGCGGGTCCTGCATCGGGAGATGGAAGGACATGAAGATCAAAAACCCGCATTTTTCCAATGACTCAACGGTCCCCTGGCTTCCAGTGGGTAGGGAAGCCCGATGTCTAGCCTTCTCGGATAAGGGCGAATATA
>JBCEWB010162707.1:0-10412 GCA_039654565.1 Peronia peronii | reverse complement strand
AACAACAACAACAACAACAACAACAACAACAACAACAACAACAACAACAACAACAACAACAACAACAACAACAAACACGCAATCCAAATAATCTCGGATTAGAAACTTTGTCAAATGAAAATAATTAAAAGTAAGTAAAAAGAAGAGAGTTTTATATTTTTCATTCGTTTCTAGATTGTTTGAGATTAGAAGTGTGTTTTGAAATGTGTCCTTTTCTTTTACTTTGTTTGTCCGTCGTGTTTTGCTCATTAGTTTCTAGGATATTTGAGATTAGAAATAAATAAATATCTCTTCATCAGATATAAGCTTACTTTTTTACTGGTATGTTATTTGTTTGTTTTTGTTGTTCTAACAAATCCGATCCCAGGAAACATTTTTCATCCTGCTCTACTTCTAGACATCAATTCGCCATTATTATGACAATGTATTAAAGTGTGAGAGAGATAATTTTGTGCATGTATCCTAGATCTGGTTGCAACTTTGCTATACACATATAGATCTAGCGCCCTGTGTGTTGTAGGTCTGTGTGTATTCTAGGTAGTAATCAAAATGGCATAAAAGAAAAAAACACAATGGGTTTGCATCAAAGGTTGTTTGTTGCTCTGCAGGGTTGAATCTCTTTCGTTCCCTTCTTTTTCTTTCTTTCATTCTTTCTTTCTGCCTGTCTTTCTTTCCTTCTTTCCTTCTTTCGTTCTTTGTCTCTTTCTTTCTTGCCTTCATTCTATTGTCCCTTCCTACTTTTTTTCTTTTCCCTATCTGTCTCTTAAATCCTCTCTGTGTCTGTTTTTGAAAAATATTTTTTTCCTTTGTTTACATCTTTCATTCTTTCTTTCTTTTTCTTCCTTTCTTTGTTTGTTTCTTTATTTCTTCTTTCTTTCTTTTCTCGTTTCCTTCTCCGTGCTTTTCTCTTCCTTTCGTTTTTCTCTCATTCTGTCGTACCTTTGTCCTTCCTTTCTTTCACTTTTTTCTTTTTCTCTTATTTTTTTTCTCTCTCTCCATTTCTTCCCCGCTCGCCTAGTTCTTTCGTTTCTTTCTCTCTTTACCTCTTTCTTTCAAGTTTTTTGTTCAGTTGGTCACCTTACCTTTCTGTCTTCTTCATATCTTTCTTTCTGCCTTTTTTGTCTCTTTCTCTGGCGCTTCCGTTTTGTTCTGTTTCTCGGGTGGCAGGAACAAATGTTTGCCATCTTTTCTGCTCATCTATCAGATCAAAGGAATTCAGAAGCCACATTTGTCATGAGGTCTGCAGGAAGCGGAGATTTAAAAAAAAAAAAAAAAACGAAAAAAAAGAAAAGACGGATGTTATTGGTGCGATTCGGCGCCATACACCACGTGCACATCTGTGTTCTACGTCATCAAAATAAGCCGGCATGAGTGCGGCACCTGACAGCACCATCCGCTAGTTCTGTGCAGGTACTGCGGTGCGCAAGGTCTCGCGGCTAAACAAACCCACGTAAAGATTCTCCAGTTTACATTATCAGAGGGAATACTCGTTCTATAGCCTGAAGTAACACACCATCTTCCTTTGATCTTCCTTTACTGTGGTCGTAGAACATTCTAGACCCCGGCCTATTTCTCTGTTTCCCAGCAAGGCTAATCATTTGTTTACTGATCGAGTTTGTCTTTTGGCTAATGCCTGCTTTCAGAGTCGCCCTATGAGGTCTCATTGCTTCTCATCTCTGTCTTGTTGTTCCAGTTTTCATTCTCTCTGTTTGTGAACAGTCCTCTGCTTTCATTTTTTTTTTTTGGTCTGGTCTGTCTATCCGTCAGTCTGTCTGTCTATATGTCCGTATCTCCGATTTTCTGTCTGTCAATCTAGCCATGTATTTGACATCCTTTTCTCAATATTCCCATGTCGATAATCTCCATTTTTTTTTGTTTGTTCTTGTTGCCTTTCTTTCCCTCTCTGCCTCTTTCTTCTTCATTTTTCTTTCTCTTTTTTTTTTCTGTCTTTCTGTGTGTCTGTCTACCTGATTTTATTTCTGCCTGTCTTTCCTTCTTTCTTCCTTCTTTCTTTTTTCTTTGTTTCTCTCTCTTTCTTTTTCTCTTTCTTTCTTTTTTCTACTTCAGTCTTTCTTCTTTTCTCTTTTTCATCATTCCCTCTCTTCTTCTGTTTTTTGTCTCTCCCTCTTTCTTTTTTTTTTTTTTCCCCTTCTCTTCTCTAAAATGAGATCTTTTGTTCCCTCTTTTTTACTCTTCTTTTAGTAATTCGCATCCGAGAAAATCATACACAGCCTGCACCTCTTGCTTCAATTAGTTGAGAATATATTTAATCTGTGTTTCTTTGCTGTATTTCCTCCGTGACCTTGTCCGACTCGATGCTGATCGATAACTAATTATACACTTCCCCACATCATCTTTATTCAGAATTTGCTTTTATTATTGTTATTATTATTTTTGTTCTTCACGTGTATGTGTGAGTGTCAGGTTTCAAACAGAATGAATTAATTTTCCAGTTTTTGTTTATTTTTTAATTCCCACAGTTTGTATTTTGATCGTCCTAAATCCAGGCATTTGTATTTATTCGCTTAGTCCCCGACACGACCGATTTTAATTTTTACAACAATGACAAGGGCTTAAATGAACAATTTCGTAGAACAACAGATTGGTTGCAAATTGAATTGATTTTGTTCTAATTTTTCAGCCCCTGATATGTAGCTACCTCTAAGTCTATATTTAATCATAGTGAAGCACTATTGCATTTATGATTAACAACAGCAATCATAACATTAGGGACAACAACAACAGCAAGATAAATAACAACAACAACAACAACGACAACAACAACAACAACAGCAAGATAAATAATAACAATAACAGCAACAACGACGACGCCGATAGGAACAGCAACAACAACGCAGTTTACATGCAGCAGGTACTTGTACAATCCAATGTGCTCAGTATCTCGTATGTGGTAAATACTGTCTCTGAAAGCATCCATATTGAAATATTCTAAAAGAACTGGACGTTTGTTGTATGTCAGAGCCAGCCGAGAGCATTATATGCATTACTTTCAGCCATCAGCGGTACGCCTATCAAGCTGAGGCAATGTTACTTGAGTCTGCCTTTCTCTAATGCTATGAATGATATTGTTGTTTGTCTGTAGCGTGAATGTATCTTCTATATATATATTGTATCTCATCAGCTGTGAATAGAATTGCCTTGTAAAGTTTATCTTATCTTATCGTATGTGTGGACTTGATGTAATTTGCTAATTTATTACAAAGACATTGTCGAACCCAATGCGCTCAATATCCCCAGAGTAAAATCATTTTCTGGGAGCATCCATATATGGGTAAATGGAATTTGCTCATCTTATACTTTAAGGCGCTTACCTACCAGTATGCAGATACAGCTGCATAAGAATACGCATTTCGAAATCTTTTGGCATTTAGGAGTTATTGGCATACACTGTGTCGTGATGGTTTCAAATTAATGAAAAGAATCAATCAATTACTCGGTTAATCGGCTAAACAGCTAATCATTGGGCCTATCAGACAGTCGATCAGTAGACTCTGATCCATCGATTAATCAATCATTTAATAAATCAGGCAGTCAACTGGTCGGTCATTCAACCATTTATTGACTCAGTAACTAATCACTTCCTCGATCGATCAACCAACCGATTAGCAAACATGTGAACTAGTCAAGGATATTGAAAAACAACAGAATCTGTGTAAATCACTTGTTTGATTTTTCATATAAAGGTTACAGTGGTAAGCCTACAAAAATAAAGATTAATAGGCAGTATCTACATAATTATGGACTGCTAAGATAACTGGGGCTTGTCAGATCATTTAGAATTGATCTTAAGCCATCGACGCTCCTGATAACATATCGACGCTTCTGAAAGTATATGGACAATGCTGAGACAGACCTGCCAGCTGACTGACCACATGTCCGAAAACCTTGACCACTACAGGAAGATCAAGCAGGGTCATGACTGCCTGGACATCGGAACCACAAGTCGGAGAGTGATGAATAAACTATGAGACAGAGGGGACCGCTCACTTAGCTTGACCTCCACTGAACTCACCAGGGGATTTGGTTAGAGGAGAAGCAGGGACATGGGGGCGGGGGGATGTTTGATAGGCAGATGGCTGGGAGTGGGGAAGGGTTACATATAGGAACACATGTGAGGAGACATGACTTACGTAAGGAGATAAATAGCCGGATAGATGATAAGATGACGAGATTAGTAATGGAATTTAGAGGTGGGTGGCGGGAAGGGGGGGGGGGCGGTGTGGATAGATGGATAGATGGACGGATGGATGGATCGTTGGATTAATAAATGGATGGATGGATGGAAAATGGATCAATTGATGGATGGCTGGATGGGTGGATGGATGGAGGGAGGGAGAGGCGGGAGGGATGGAGGGATGGATGGATGGAGGATGGATGAATGGATGGATGGATGGATGGAGGATGGATGAATGGATGGATGGATGGATGGATGGATGAGTGGATGGATGGATGGATGGATGGATGGATGGAGGGATGGATGGAGGGATGGGTGAATAGATGAAAGGGCACACTGCTGGAACTTTCATCCTGAACCGCTCCGTAAAGTGAGGTTTACTGATTTATTATCTCATTAGAAAATATCAAATCTTATTCATGCAGGACGTAAAATTAGCCTCTCTGAATTGTTCTGCTATCTATCGATTTTTCCTTCATTCTAACTTTCTGAGTCCTTTTTACTTCCTATCTGCTTTTCTTATTCTGCCTATAGGTCTGTTTGTATGTCTGTCCGTCAGTATGTCTATCCATCAGTATTTTATCTCTCAGTTGGTCTGTCTGTCTGTCTGTTCATCTGTCTGTTTTTCTATTAATCTCTCTGTCTGTCTCAGTTTGTCTCTCAATTTGTTTGTCTATCTATCGGTCTGTCTGTCTCTCTGTCTGTTTTTCCATTGATCTCTCTGTCTGTCTCTGTCTGTCTCTCAGTCTGTTTGTCTATCTATCGGTCTGTCTGTGTCTCTGTCTCTTTTTCCATTAATCTCTCTCTTCTTTTTCACTCTCTCTTTCTTTGTTACAGCTTTGAACCACTCGAAAAGCTTTGGAGAAAAAAAAATCTATCAAGTCTGTCACAATAACCTTATCAGCAAAGAATAGAAAACCCATGAATATCTGTTCGGAAACCCGGAAATGAGGTCGTAATTAACGCTTTGGAGACGAATCTCTTCTCTATGTATGTATGCTTCACAAATCATTGGCTTTCCTATATGAAAATACCTCCCTCCTACCCCCTCCCCCCCCCACACTCTCCAAATTCCATCTCGCGCCGTATATGATGTATGTATTTACAAAATGTATATGGCATAAAAAGTCTGAGGCCTAATCCCATGGGCGTAATTATAATGGCATGGTGGAATTGATCATCGCTAGAGAAATCGAGTTATCCCTAGTTGAAACAGACTGAAACATCCGTTTTGTATGAACGCCTCCAGGGAAATTAGGCATGTTTAAAGCGGTAGAAGTATCGAAAAGTATATTGGATATGAGTATCGCATACTAGCTGTACAACTCGAAAGATATTACCTGAGCGAAGTAAAGTTTAATATGCTTTTTTTTTTTTTTTAACATCTATATATGTTTTTGTATATTGTTGGGTATGAATACTGTATACTATGTTTCATTTCGGATTACAATATCAGTTTATATTATCATCTGTGATCGCCTTAGTAATCTAAGCTCTCGTCAGTTGTATACCACACTCTATAACGAGAGGATAAATCGATAACGAAAATAAAATCTTTTCCAAAATTAATGTTGTTCTAGAGAGTCATTTTTAGATTTATAGTAAGCGAACCTTTTCTTTCAGTCTGCGATATGACGTGCCACTGACTGAATTGCACTCTCACTAAATCCTCCTCCCCCCCCTCCACCAATTCTCCTTGCCCCATCCTTTTACACCTGACCTCTGGCAGACATACGTAACCTTTCAGTGCCATCGAACACCTGGCGCTCCAACGGGACATACACTTACTCTCTGACATTTTACCACATGATTACCTCAGGGCTGACTCCTCTCCGCTTCATGCTCTTTCTTTCGTTCATTCTTTTGTTCTTTCTTTCTCTGTTAGTTTCTCTATCTTTCTTTGTTTCCTTTTCTTTCGTTCTTTTTTCTTTCTTCTCTCAGTCTGTCCTTCTTCCTTTCCTTCTTGTTTCTCTCGGTCTTTGTTTTTCTTTGTTTCTTTAGTTCTTTCCTTCTTTCCTTTTTACTTCCCCATTTTCTATCTCCCTTTCATTCTTCCCATTTCTGTCTCATTTTGTCCTTCTGCTATCTTTTGTCTTTCTTTCCTTTTTTCTCTCTCTGTCTTTCTTTATATCTTTTTATTTCTTTCTTTCTGTTTTCTTCTTTCTATCTTTCTTTGAGAGCTTCATTCATTCTTTCTTTCTTTCTTTCAGTTTTTCTATCCATCCCGCTGTCCACCTGTTTGTCTGTCCATTTTTTTTTCAGTTTGTCTGTCTGTATGCCTATAGGTCTGGTCTGTCCAGTTATTTAAGTATCAATCATGATACTCTGTACTTCAAACGGATTAAAGTGGTAGGTCATCCTCATGGAGTACACTGGGAGCTTCCTGACGGACAATACTCACGAACAACGAAATTTAATATCAATAATGTTCATGAATGTTGTCTATATCAGCAGGCAGTCTTATTTCAGCACCGCAGGCGCAAACAAAATGCGGGTTTTCGAGATCAGACCATGTTAATGAAAGAGTAGGCAGATCCGCCTAACTTAATTTCTGTCTCTGAAGAAATATGACTCTCTAGAACAGTGATTCTCAACTTGTGGTCCATTGTATTTGGTACTAAAGTGGAAATGAATATATATGATTTAATATTGTACATTTCTTTCGCTATCAGTGAACATTCTTTTCGACGACAAGCCACCTTCATAAGACGTATTGGTAATGAAAAAGTGTACCAGTAGTTACGAGTCTTACTTTGCTTTTGAGATCCTTATTCAGAAATGAAATAGTCCACATTTTTTATTTATTAGGTTGGTGGTCCGTAGCCTGAAACGAGGTGAGAACCACTGCTCTGGAACAAGGACTTTGATTCAGTTCAGTTCAGTTTGCAGATACGACAGGAAACGCTTTCTGTGAGGTTTTTCGACCAGTGTTGTCTGTCTTGCTTCTCCTTAAAGTTCATCTTGCCCGGTGTTTTGTCTCATAACATTTGTAAGCCAATCCTTCTTTTGTATATCTTGCCCACGTTGAATTAGGGTGCAAAAGACACTGCTCTCGGTTTCCTATCCGTTTCAAATCACGGCTCCGTCTGATTTTTCAATAACGCCACTCCCAAAATAAAAAGAATAACAGCAATAACATACAAACATATTTCATCCCGTCTCTGACCCTCTCCAGTCTCAGCTTTGTTTAAATAACCAGTCTCGTTGTTCCTGTCTCCAAAATAAAAATTAACACTGTTAAGGTATATATACCCTGCACCCGTCTCTTACCCACTCCAGTTTCAGCTCCGTCTAAATAACCAATCTCATTAGTCCTGTCTCCAAGATTTAAAACAAAACAAAACAAAACAAAAACTATTAAGATGCAATCATAATACACCTTTCTCCGATCCGCTTCAATCTTGTTCCATGATCTTTCATGTATAATGTGGTGAATTATTTTTTAATGGCGTCACTGGATAAC
Organism: Peronia peronii; assembly: GCA_039654565.1. Taxonomy (NCBI): domain Eukaryota; kingdom Metazoa; phylum Mollusca; class Gastropoda; order Systellommatophora; family Onchidiidae; genus Peronia; species Peronia peronii. The sequence goes on along the minus strand of JBCEWB010162707.1, from coordinate 2,754 downwards.
TGGACTGATTCGAGACGGAAGCGGATTGTTGACGGAATACTATGTTCACACTTTTAACCTTATAGTTATCAATAAATACCACAAGAGTCAAGGCAAGAACCATGGAACTTCACCTAGTATTGAAAACTGACTTTTTAAAAATTTTTTTAAAAGTCTAAATGAGATAGCAGAATAGCCACATTACAATAAAATTAAACCAAGAAAAAATATCTGAAATTACATGCCTTTAATTTTATGGACATATTTAAAAACCAACTATCGGAACAGATTGTCTCTTTATGCTTCTAGGGTTAATGAGAGATTCTGAATGTTGTTATTGATTTTCGAAGTTGTAGACTAGTCTTTCTGCTTTGTAATATTTTGGCCTCCGTGCCGGAGATGAATGTCAGATATTATGCTGTTCTGACATAATGGCTTGTGGTAACTCTGGATAGATTCAGCAGTGTAGATTCAGCATTATATAATTATTAGATGCCATAGATATTTAATCTTTTAAGATATGATATCGTTCTTCAAGATATATTTATCTTTCAATATCGTCCTATCTTTCAATATATTTTTATTTTATAAGTGTTTATTTTATCTTTTCAGGTACCTTTCAGGATATTTACTCTTTCCAGGTAAATTATTTTCGAAATATTTTATCTTCCAAGATATCTTATTAATATGCTTCAGTCATCTATGTATTAGCAGGGAGATGTTTTTAATGATTTTCCTTCTCACTAGAAATAGTGTTTTTTTGCTCTTTCCTGACTTCATGCTATCTTTTTGATTAAGTTTTTCTATTCTAGTCAATTTACATTGTTCATTTTCATTCTATGACGAACCAACTATCGTTGTGTTTTCCATTTTTCTTTCTAGCTTTCTCTTTTTTTTTTCTTTGCTGCCCTCTCCTTTCTTCCTCACCCTCCTAATCCTATATCCATATCTGTCGCTTTCTATATCACCATTCTACTTGACATCTAGATCTCTCCCTCTCTCTCTCTCTCTCCATGTACACCCAGCTGTCCCCATGCCTAAATAATATTTTTAACTCTATACAGGTAGTCGTCGACTTATGACCTATGCGATTTACTACTGATCGACTTTACGACCATCTGATCAGCAGGCATCACTCTCGTTTTTTCACACCTGTATTTTATATTTCTGTATATTTTGCACATAATAAACGATCTGTACTATGGTGTACAGTGTTTGCTTTAAATCCTTAAAGGTATAAAAATTTTAAGAAAGATAAAAACAACGTCTAAAGAATGAAAATGAAGTAATGAACTGAGAAAATGTTGATAAAATATGAATTTATGGTGATTACAATATCATTACACAGCATAATATAATACGGTAATTTAACATAGACCGACTTACGACCAGATCGACTTTTGACCACTTAGTCGTAACCAAACGCGGTCGTAAGTCGACGACTAGCTATATATCTATATCTGTAGCTATATATCTGTATCAGTGTCTGTTTCTATTTCTATAATAACGTACATTTAAATTATTTTGTTGTCAGTTTCATTATCTCTACATATATCTGCATCTATATCTTTATATTATTATTGTCTATATCTATATAATATATAAAACTATGACTCTGTATCAATAGTTATCTATTTATTCCCCTCCCGCCCCCCTCCCCCCCCCCCCCCAACTCTTTTATACTCCTATCGATAACTATGAATCTTTATCTATAGTTACCCATTTCCCCCTCTCCCTTCAGTCTCCTCCCTTCCCTCCCCCTCCTCCCAATCGCTGCCTTTCTCCATCAGATACGTATCTACAAAACCACCTTCCTTTCTCCACGATAGCTCGAACTTATCACAAAACATGTTTTTTGTGTTTCTCTTTTCCTTTTTTTTTCTGTACCTAAGGGCAACACGAACACGCATATAATACCGCGTACACTCACATTTACGTAGAATCGTTCCACTTAACAGAATTAAAGCTGTCTCGACTCGTCTGTCGAGTCCCACGTAGTCTGAAATAGATGCATGAAATCAGAATTCCCCTTTGAGAGGTCTGAATCCTCACATGGGACATTTTCCTCCACCAGACTTGTAAATTGCCAGCCGAGAATTGGCGAGGGCTCAACTCAATCAAATTTAGCCCTTTTTAAAAAATAATATATCTGTGACATCAAAGATATCACTAGGCGGAATTAGCGTGAAGGGATAGTAATACTTTTCTTTTTGGAACAGAAATGAAACGGAAGGGGGCATGATGGTAAGGTTTTGATGGATAAAAAAAAGGAATGTGTTTAAAGTGGATTTTTAATTTTTTTTTTTCAACCGTCTTTAAATTAAGTCTGAAATCAAAGTTAGAAATCTGTAGAGGTTGAAGAGGGAGAGAGTGAGTGAGAGGTCGAGAGAGAGAAAGATAGAGAAATAGGGAGAGATAAAAGCGAGCGAGGAGTGGAGGGTTGAGTGAGAGATGGAGGATGGGAAGACAATAAGGACAGATCCAATTATCTAAAAAACGTCACAACAGATTTTAAATGAGTGGATAGATATATTAAAAGACAGGTAGGAGACAAACCGACAAGCGGACAGAAAGGTAGACAGACTGATAGAGAGACAGACGGACAGACAAACAGACAGACAAATGACACAGACAGACAGACAGACAGACAGATGACTAGCTAGTTAGCAGCTAGCTCGATCGATCGATCGATCGAGACATAGATAGATAGATAGATAGATAGATAGATAGATAGATAGATAGATAAATAGATAGATAGATAGATAGATAGATAGA
>JBCEWB010162706.1:0-23953 GCA_039654565.1 Peronia peronii | reverse complement strand
TGGACGAAGGAAGGTTTTCCCCCCCCCCCCCCCCCCCCAAAATCCTAGAGCAGTAGTTCTCAACATTTTTTGCATTGATGACCCTTTACCCAAAAGCTTGCCCACCCCCCCACCCATACACACACACACACACAAAATATTATCAGCAACTTGATTTATATTTTATTTTATGTGATGGAGAGAGAAAGAAACATCTAACAAAAAATTCATTCAAGAATCCTGTAATTAGTTACCAGCAAAGCTAAATTACAGTTGGTCCAACCTTTTCAAGGAAAGAACACAGTTATTCTTACAATAGTATCAATATAGGTTTTAACAGCTATTCAGCCAAGCCAGTGGGATGCCTTATGTTGCATTTGAGCCTCACAAGTGGACAGTTAGTGTATGCATATATACGGCACATGCTACAGCACTGCAAATAACTGAACACATGTGCTATAAGCACAGCTAGACAGAGACTCATGTATACATGCATTCACTTACACTCACGTGCTCACTTGTCGACATATACATGCTCTTGCAAACTCACACTGGCACATAACTCACAGACATGAATACAAACACCCCCAGTGTAATCTAATAACATTGAACTGGCCAAACACATGCCTTCTTTTGCACTGAAACAAAAACAGAAGAATATGTAAGGGCATAAAAATATATTTGAAAAGTTGAAGTTAATTTTATCCAAGCCACTTCTGGCAAGGCTAAGTGACCGACCCCTCTGCCAAGGTTTTGTGATCCTTTGGGGAACTTCTGCCCTAGAGTGATTCTGAAAGAGGCCTTTTAGATATAAGGGTCAGAGAATAAAAATGAAAGAGAGACATGCACAGAGACTTAGGAATTGCAGAGTAAGTCAGAAGTCATGGAGGGATCTTCAGTTTGAACCAACTTATGTTTTGAGATTGAAAGCCCAGTCAAAAGTTTCCCACAACTATCTTTTGTTTTGTTGAAAAAACTTGAACTGTTCTCAAAATGATGGTGTTCAGGACAAATGTGCAGTCTACTTTTTTATTACCAAAACAGTTACCATGAAATTTGGCATGATGTAAAAGAAGAAAAAAAAGAGGGCGAAGAAATCTTTTTATTATTATTTTTTTTTTTTGTGAGAAATTTGAGATTTTGGGATCAGATTTGTAGGGAAGCATTTTTTTTTTTTGGCACAGCTATTTTAAAAATTTGAAAAGCAACAGCAACAGCAAAAAACCTAACTTATCAAAAGTCCCCTCTGATCATTTTGAATTCTGCATGGAAAGATTTCAAGCAAATTGGTTGAAAAACGTGGAAGCCTATTAAAGTAAAGTTACATAATATCTGGTAGCAAAATCCAAGATGGCGTCCATTGCCATGGCAGCCATAAGTGATTTGAATTTTTTTCAGTTGTTTTTGATGGAATGGTAAAAATCAAAACCAGTATTTTTCTACTCAGTTTCCCAGTGGTCTTAACTCTGATCTTAGATAATGAAAAGTTTGCGTAGCTGCAGAGCCCAGTTATTTGTATTACTTTTCCTTTTTTTTTTTTTTCCAGTCTGTGTGAAAGCGGCAGCTGTTAGTAGAGTCAGTAGCACTTTAGAGAGCTTTGATAAGTTCTCAGGCTTAATTAAAAAAAGCCATATTTCACAGTTCTTCAGAAAAAAACTTTTTGAGACACTGAATTTGCCTAATTCATAGCCACCGCATATTTTTATCTCGTTGCAATGCATTGTAAATAGGATTAGGAATTAGAATAAAACCGGTATAATTTTTTGTGGAAAAAGAAACTAGTATTGTGCAATACAGATGACTTGTTAGCCTTTCCGGGGATAATTCTTGGAGAAAGAAACCTGTATGCCACTTACAAGGGTTTCTTTACAAGGCTTCCCAGTAATGGGTGCCAGCTGAGTCTCTACCAGATCCTGCTCTGGTAATACAATATTACATTCTGGCTCCATTATGATATTTCTCACCACGTCGCCTCAGCTCAGTAGAAGGTCTTTCAACATTTTAAAAAATTTTACTTAATTAATAAGAAATTGAGAAATTCCATACTCCAAGATGAAATCCAGTTGGAACTTAGAGCAAATGGAAGAACAGAAATCAAAGACCACACTGCCCACTGAAGTGTCCTGAAGTCTTCAATCAAAAGAAACAGTGATGAGGGAAGGGAATGTCAAAGAATCTTCGTTATTCCTTGTTGAATAATGAATAATAACTAGACACCCATGCAATCACATGGCCCACCCAACAAGTTTTGCACTGGCCAGAGATCAAACTGTTGTGGGCTTGGCTGGTTTTGCTGGGACCTTCCAGCTAGTGGCCAGAGGAATGTTTGTATGCAGTTCATATTGAGGCACAGTCGTCTCCACCTATGAACCCAGTTACCGGGAGACAAAAAAAGTGGGCTCTTAAGCAGACAGGTTCTTAGGCGGATTGAAAAGTTATGCAACTCGTCTGACCACAGATTGTCTTCACTACTATGATTAATGGATCCTTACTATTAGTTAAAGATTTTACTACCCAAATAAGTACAGCCTTCTTCCCTATGTGTGTGTTATAATTAGATCTAACAATTCCTGATCTTTCTTATCGTATTAATAATGCCCAGCATTGGAACATCGAGTGAGTTTTCACCTAACAGTATCATTGTTGAATGAATACATGATATTGCTATGTTACCCTATGGATAATCGCATGAGTGATTCAGACTGTTTACAATTAGCCAGACAGACTGAAGTAGCAAAACAACTGACCAGTGCCAAAATAGTTTATAATTTCATTTTTCTTAGAGGTTAGTAATTATGGATTTTACGGTGTAATAGTTCTCCTCGCTCTGAAGATGTATGGCATGTTTACATTGGAAGAGCTTAGAGCCTTGAGATTGGTATTACACTTTACTAAATTATTATAATAGTAAATTATTGTTATCATCATCCGCCTCCAGGTGGATGAAAGACGTAATAAAATGAATCAGTGTATAAAAATGTCTTAAAATATAAGATGACTGTGTAGCCGGCAACTAATCAAATACATTAAAAAGAAGCAAATAACAATATGAAGGTCTTGATATAGCAGAAATTGGAACTTGGTGGTATCACTTGCCAAATTTTGGAACCCACTTGGCTCTTCGTCAGGGCAGTAAATCATTTTCATCATCATCATCGTCATCATTTTATAAAAGTGTTTTAAATTGTAAGACAGGAGAATCAATAAGTTGAATGCCAAATTTTCGAGTCGGAACATTTATCCATGACTGTGATCACTGACACTGAACTTTGTTTACGAAACTTTTAGGATCACATTCTGTATTTAATTATCACATCTGGAAGGTGTGACTATCAATTTATGTTCTAGCTCAAGAAACTTCTAAGTCATAAAAATAAAATTTTAAAAGGGAGAGCCAAAAACACTGGTTATCTCTTCTATTCATATGTATAATTTTCGAAATGTTCAACTACAAGTTGAACACTGGTGTTGTGCTTTGTTTACAGATACACATTTCAAAATTGATTATGTTAACAAGTACAGTTTCAAGAAAATGTCTTTATATATTTTATATTTTAACTCAGTGTCGTTGAATTTTTTTATCTTTTCTTTTCTTTTTCTTTTTTTTTTTTAGAAGAAGTGCCTAAATTGATGATGTTTTAATAATTCTGTCTGCTATGTTCTTGTTGTTGTGGTTTCATTATGATTATAGAAAAGGAAATATGAAATGGGCTACTGAGAGAAAGGGAAGCAATGGAGGGAAGATGTAAAATATTCTTTGTGGCATCAGGATCATGCGCACAGTGTAATAATTTGTAGTAGCAATGACAAAAATTGTCTCAAATGCAATGGGTATCCTTTAATTGTGGGAATCCTCTTTCCTCTGTAGCACCAACATCACTTAAAAAAAAAAAAAAAAAGACCAAGAGCATAATGCAAATCATAATATGATCTGTGATCAGTAATTTGTATTCACAGACTTATATTTCACATAGCAAATATGGAGGAAGCGGAATTCAGTGGTGATAGATTAATAGTTTAAAGATTTTAGAATTTATTCTTACCAGTATATTTAGAATAATTTAAAGGAGGGGGGGGGATAACAATTTAAAGGGGAGGGGGGGGGATTGTTTCCATAATACCTCTGTCATGCTTGGATTAAAACTGATTCACTCAGGGAAAATATTACACCATTATTTTGTGTTCACACCGACCCATATAGGAGAATAAATGTGTCAATGGGTTTGCCCCGTTTTGTGACCTTTCAAGATAGTCAATGACATGTGGATGCCATGAACTTACTGTTTATGGCTGTGTTTTAGTTTGCAGTGACATATTGTGTTCTGTATCTCCATAATAGATATTTGCTGGCTGTGGCACCCCAAGATTAATTCGCGAACGCCGTGATGCAGATGCTGATGCAGAAGCCAGATTCAGTACAGAAACCCAGAAATTTAAATTTGACCTTCCTAAATCTTCACATGCTAAGCCCACTACAGCTGCAGGCACCAGCCTGGACCGTCTTGTGGTGGACATCAAGGAAAAAGTGAAGACAGCCAAGGATTTCTGGGTGCAGTTACCCTATGCCATCTGTAATGATGAAAATGTGGCTGCTGATGCCTCAAGAGAAGATGACTGTTGGAATGGTCAAGATAGAGCACGGTAGGTATTCAGAAAGAGAGACATAAAGATGTGGTGTGAAAGTACGTCCTTAGATAATAGATATTTCTGACACGTCTTTATGTTATTTAACTTTTGGGAGTGCCTCTTAGTAATGTCTTGGCAACTGTGTCATTTGTCAAATAAATAAGGGTAACAAATTACATTCTGACTCCTTCAAGAGAAAGCAGCAGCAATGTTGTGGGGGAGGGGGGGGGGGGGTGTCTTGGGAGTCATTTTGGGTACTGCTGGATGGAGATGATTTTAATCATTACCATCGGTTTTGGCATGCACAAATTAGAGAACAATCGGAAAAAAAAAATTGATATCACTCATGGTTGCCACAGCAACAGCCACCATCTTGGATTTTGCTTTCCGATATTGCATAACTTTACCTCTGATAGACTCTGAACTTTTCCAGTCGATTTGCTTGTAATTTTGCATACAGATTTTACCATTCACTGTCTAAATTTTTTGTGGCCCGACTTTTGATAAAGGGCTTAGTTTTTTTTTCTACAATTTTTAAAATTATTCAAGAAGGCTAGACATTGGGCTTTTCTACCCAGAGGAAGCCAGGGGACTGTTCAGTCACTGAAAAAATGCAGGTTTTTAGATCTTCGTGTCCTTTCCTCTCTCGACCCACGAGTCGAACTCACAACCTCACCGACTTGAGTTGTTTTCACGGTGGGGCAGACGCCAAACTACATAGCTATGGGGACCCCCGTACAATGATGGTAGATGGCTGTCTATGAAAATTTATTAGCCTTACTCTCGAATTAAGTAACTTTGAAGTTTGCCCCTGGTTTGGAAAACTAAACATTGTCACCATGAAGTCCGCCGCTACCTTTGATCACGTCTGACTAAGCAATTACAATGTCGCGCTTCACATCCTCTAGTGAGGACGGTGCCCATGGCACATTTAGATACTCGGGATATATTGTTATATTGTTTGAAGAGATGGTGTACTTCCGCCACCTCTTTTGGTGACATCACCAATATGGTCATTGTAAATTGTTGTTTGGAGAGTGCGTCTGTCACCCAACTCAGTAGGGAATCTCTATTGATTCCCCTCTGTTGATGATCAAATAGTTATTGTCACTTGCTATTTTGAATGTGTGACTGTCGCCTTAGATATTAGTAATTAATGTCTGTGTTCAGTGGGTACATAGCTTGTAGCTTGGCATAAATCATTTCTTCACTTATAAACATATCTGGACTGCCTACCTGACTGAAAGAAAAATGAGTGAATGAATAAATGAATGAACAAATGGATGGATGGAAGAATAAGTGAATAAATAAATAAAATTCATTTCTGTTTTGGCCAGAATATAAAATACACCAAACAAGGTCGATCATATGCGCTTCAAATTAAGCCATTCATATAAGAAGGCTTATCCAGAACCTCGTATTAACATGCCGCTCTCTCAAACTGGAAGTAATGAAACCATGCAGCAGCCGATCAGCGCAAAAGGTGAGGGTTGCGAGGTTTCATCGTGCCAAGGTATCATGGTGGCAAACATACGAGTTTTTTTAATTAAGTATTTTACTAATTTCCATCGCGAATTTTATTTCCTGCTTTTGACACAATGTGAAGAGGACCTGAGAGAAGATATTAAGCCAAAAAAAATGTTTTCGAAAAATTTGTGGGTTACGAGGTTTCATCACTCCACCAGCAATATTGTTTTGTTCTGTATTCATGCCATTTTTCATGATAATCAATCCAGAAGTAAGAAAGATGATAGCGCATTTGTGCCGAAAAAACGTCATTTTGAGAAAAACGCAATTAAAGTATTTTCAACGAGAAAAGTACTCAAAAGAAGCTTTTATATCGGGCTATTAAACTAAAAACATAATTGTTCAGTGATTTCTATGGCTTATTTTGCCTTTTACTGGGCATCTGCTCATATTTTTTTTATCCCCTTTTGCTCCCTTATCCCTATCACTAATGGCCTGCCGTGGAGCAGTTTCAGGGTCCTGGGAAACCTATATATGGCCGCTATGTTTTCTTTGGTCAGAAATAAAATGTCTTGACCCTTGATGTGACAGATAGTGCACTATTGTGCTCTGAAACAGAAGAAATGAGCCAATTATGTTCTCATTAATCTGATTAGACGGGGAACAGGTTCTGGTGAAAATTTTTGCTGATTTTCGGTGAGATCAGCTTCTCCAGTGGTCAGCCAATGTCCATTTCAGGCACTGGAGCTCCTGATATTGATGGCGGAGATCATAGAGAAGTCTTTTCTGCACCATTTGCCCTTTGAAAGTGAAATATTGTCGATCTATCATTGAATATCGAGCCCCGACTGAACCAAGAACTGTTTGTCAGAGGTGTTGGTCAACCACTGAATGATACCCTTTCAAGGCCTTAGAATGGACATATCAATTGAAAAGCGTTTTTGCAAAAGTGGATTGCTATCATGCATTAGAGAGAAGGAACTTTCTATGGAACATTTCAGTTTCCTCAAAACCATCTTAGTTACTGTGAAAATTGAATATGAAATAGCATCATTTTTTCAAAAGAAGCTCAGTCCGCAAATGACAGTTTTAACTTTAAATCAGAATCCGCAATACTAGGCCACCTATATCAATTTCACTAAGCTCATCTTCAAAGTTAAAGTCCTTTAAAGATTTTGTTTTTTTTCAAATGCACAGAAACACATGAAAATATTCATTTTCATCAACATTAGTAGATCAGTTTAGCTGAAAGTTCTACCAAAGGGTACTGATTTTGACAAATCTTTGATTTTTAAGTGACTGTTATGCAAGCAATATTTCAGGCAGATTTCTATAACTTGGACTTTGGGGAATGATGTTATATAACTTCATATTGGCATTAAAAATGTTACAGAAAAAGATGCTTTTGATCCCACTTATGAAAAAATGCTTGAAAATAAAAAATTGTCAGTTATCTCGAAACTGTCAAAAAATACAAGATAACCTCCACCTGGAGGTTGAAAGATGTATATAGAATGTAACGTCAAAAATAGACTGAACCCACTTTTGAAAAAACGCTCTTCAGTTTGTTTAAACCATCTTTATATTTGCAAAAGGCATAACTTTGAAGAGCAAACAAAAGCCCAAAAACGAATTTTTTTCAGCAAAAACCCAGTTTCAGGATGCTAAGTGGGTGAGAGAGGAAGCAAGAAGATCAGAATAAGAACAAGAGAGAATATGTGTATTTGTTTTGGAATGTTTGAAAGGATCTCAACAGTCACAGCTGGTACAGAAATTAGTTCTAACAGAAAAGAACAAGTCAAAACAGGAAAAGCAGAAGCTGTGGCGCTAAATCTTTCACCATATATCACCAGGAGCAAATTCTGGTGTCTGTTGCTTGTCACTTTAATTCACAGTATGGGGAAAAAAGTTAGATTGTTAAACTGAACTTGGCCTCAGCCACCTTACTTGACTGTATCTATTAATATCTTATCACATAATTCCTCAGCTGAGGGACAGGCAGAATCAAAGGCAAATTTGTAAACTAGTAAAACAAGACATTTTTTACCCTGTATATGATGTGTTTTTGGAAAACAACATAATCATTTTGATGATATGGTGCTATGAAAATATTATGTTGGATTCTCATCTTTACCACAAAAACCAAACAAACAAACAAACAACAACACTAGTTTTTCAAAGCAGATAAGAGTCCCCCCCCCCCTCCCCTTTTTTTTTTCTTTTTTGCTGAATTTGTTTCCAGTTTGATTCATGTGTCCTTAGGCCCAAGCAAAACAAATATAAGTATCATGTATATATATATCATTGAAACTCCTTCCAATAAATTTTGCTCTACAATGTTTTGAAATTGGATGTGGCTAAAATACATTTTTTCTCATTGTCTCACAGAATATACTGAATTTTCTCTTGAGAGAGAAGAGAAAAGTCCACCCATACATAATTTCTTTCCACTTTTTTCCCCCACTCTATAGTCAGATCGTTAGAAAATTGTCAAACAATTAAAGAATGTAGAAAAGCACTGTTTAAAAAAAGTACATTTCTTATTCTAGATAAAAGCATTTGATGTTTGTATATTTTTTTGGTCAGATCATGAAAGTAAAATAAATCCAGGTGGCTGATTAAGGAAAGTTATTAATATTCACTTGTTGGATGTGAGATTTTGATCTACGACTCCTCTAATAAAAACCACTCTGATGGCTCTTGAGACCTTACAATCCCAGGCAACTGACCATTACAGATGGCAGTTTGGCTCTAGGATTGTGCCCTCAAAGAATTGAATTTACAGAAGAAAAGCGTTGACCTCAAATGCAGGGATATCTGAACTTCTTGACAGTGAAACAAACAGCTGATCTTAAACTGGGATACCTGAAGCAAAAATGTGATTTCTAAATTGGCTCTTCCCTATAATTTTGTTTCCCCTGATAGGTGAATTATATGGGTTATCAGATATTTTGAAAGTGCTATATATCTAGCTTTTTGTTTAGTGTTCCTTAAACTCAATTTTTCATTTGTCATTTTAGAAATTAATATTTCTAGAATTAAGTTATATGCAAAGAAAGTTTTCTTCCAAAGGATAATGATATGAGAACAAATTTTAGCTGTAAGTTTTGCTGAAAAACCCACCTAGAAAAACGTCGTACTGAAGTAATTTACTAAGGAAGTGAATCTCATGATATGACCTTTTGACAAGCTTAATTTAAATTTAATCATAAATAAGTATTAAGAAACGTTTCAAATAAATAAAAATGTGAATAAAGTTTCTGACATACATACAAGGGGCATGTGATTATAGTGTAGGTCTGAGTCAGCAGCAAATAATACTGGCAAGATGAATGAGAACTGGAAGTGACTGATTCAACTGTATCTGTGTTTGTTATTGAGAAAATGGCTCAAAAATTCAGAAATTTTGAAATGAGACAGAAGAGCAGTTCCTAATGAGAGCAACTGTGCTGTTGAAACTGGTTTCAATTTTTAAAATATTTTTTTATTGTTTTGTGAGATCTCACACATTTTGTGAGACAGGATATCAAAACCCAACTCAGTGGCAAAGAACTTTAGAAGTTAAAAATTCTGTTCTTTCATCCATAGATAAGAATAAAGGAACGTCACATAGTATGCCCATAAAACATAAACAACATGTTTAAAAAAAAGGTTTAACTTTCTCTAACTTTGAAAAAAATCTTTGGTGAAAGATTCAGCTAAGGTTACCCTAACAATTTTTATAGGAGTCACTGTTTTTAACCATGTGCTAGAACATGTTAGCCTTTTCAGTTCTCTCCCTCAAAATCAATTCACCCAGTTTTAGCCCCTTATCTCAGACATAAACACATCTGTGTAAAGTTGGAATGGATAGACTCCAGAGGCAGTAGGGAGAAGGATTTAACAATTTGTGTAATACTGTCAGTAGCCACTGAAGAAACTGTTTCATTGTATTAGGGGTAAAAGAAATAGGTATTACATTTCATTGAAACAGAAACAGGGTGTAAAACTAGACAAAAGATGCAAAATAATTTCCACTATAACATCAGTGAAAGAATTCTGACTTCCAGCTATAGACAGATTATGGAGGAGTACAGCACTGGCTCAAAGCCAAATTGCAGCTTCCATTTCAGATGATGAGAGAGGGAGGAAGCATGCCATCTGATGTTTAAGACTTTGTTTAAATGAAAGGAAAGGTGTGGGTGGAAAAGAAAGGGGCTGGAAGTGGAGAGTTTTTCCCAAGGGTAAAGAGGAAGGGCAGGCAGGGAATTTTAACTCTTATCTTTTGTTTATCAAAACCAAAAATTAATGCGTACTGGAAATCTCTTCATAGGGTGAATTTGGAATTTTGCGTGAGGAATATAAACTGTTAGATGTAGGATGACATGAAGAAGGATTTTTCATTATGTCTGTGTCAGATTAGTTCTGAAAGAACTGCAGAGTCCAGATTTGGGAAAAGTCCATAATTCATTGAATTACTGTATTTGATAAATTTATCTGTCACCAACTTATACTTGCTTTTGGTAATTATTGCATATGAGTGTGGCCATTCATTGTCTCCTGATACTGAATTTCATAGATTCGAAGATAGAAAAAGGAAAGCTGAAGGAAGATTTTATATGACATATTAGTACCAGTCTTGCTAGTAATTTGACAAGTTTTGCATCAAGATGATATATTTAGACTGAACTCTCATTCTTTGTGAACCCATTGAAGACAGGCTTTCATATGTTGATTGAGAAGAAATAGACTAAACATTGATATTTCTTTGATGTATCGCTTTGTCTCTCTTCACAATCCCCTGTTCTTTCTAAAGTAGGAGCATGCCACAGATCTGCTCAATTGGAAGTATTATGAAGTGTTTCAAACTGCCAAGCAAATATATAATTATATTCCTGTCATGGCATATCTTACCAACTGTTGGAATGATTTTGTTTTACTCACCGGGATCTAGAAAGCTAATGTTGTTTAGCTTATATTGAGCACCTTAAGTTTTGTTTTTTTTTCCCTTAAGAGACTTTCAATCACATCACATCGTTAAATATTTGAAGAAGAAAAGTTCATTACAGCTCTGTGACATGTTTTTCTATGTGTGTCTTTATCTTGCCTTTCCCTTATTGTTTTCTCTTTTTCCTTTCAGTTTCTAATAGTGATTAGTATGTAGAAATTGATGCAAGTAGCAAATGCATTGAGTTTGAAAATGAAAGTATAAAAAAAGTGATGAAATGTTTTATGTCTGGTGTGTTGCATATCTGCAACTTTTTAGTTGATCATGCAGCCTATTTTTTGATTGCACACATATCAATACAAAATACATGAAAAATTGAAGATCTGAAATTGCTCTGTAAGTTTTATAGACAGTTAGAGAACTGAACATATGTACAACTTTTCTCAGATGTTACCAGAAAAACAACCATCTTATGATTCACAGAACATTTCTTTGACTGGTTACAAAATGCTGACGTTTTTTTTGACATGAAGTAATTGTGCATTTCTTCAAGACCCATTGTTTCCTCGGAAGATATATGGATTAGATGTAACCTCTAAAATAAGAATTTTCTATTCCATCTTTGAAAATCAAACAGGTACATACCTGAGGTGCAAAAAGATGGAGTTCTCCATCAGATCAACAACCCAGAGGTTGAAGTGGATGTTACTAAAGTCCATACTGTGGTCAGCAGACAAAGAATTCAGCTGCAACTGATCACTAATAAACTAAAAAATGCATACAGGGGTGAAGATGTTGAGTGGATTGATACAGGTGAGTAAACATAATCATGCAACTGGGGTAATGCAATAAATTGTTTGATGATTGTTTTGGAGTAGGCCACTAAGTGAGAGCTAAAGAGGAATTTTGCTTACATCAGTAGGATCCGCAGTAATTTTTGTTGCAGTGCTTTAATCATTGAGGAATAAAGTTAATTTAAAACAAACATAGCTTTTAGCTTAAAAATGAATGAAAGTTTTCATTTAAAAAAAAAAAAATTAATACAGAGGAAACAGTGCATAAGATGCAATATTCTAAAACTTTTCAGTTTCAAATTAGTTAATTAAGAATCCTGTACTGATGACAAATTTAATGAAAATTCTGCTGGGTTACCCCCGTCCAGGATATGAGAATTACGTTGGGAATTGATAATTACACTTGAATTCAAAGACTTCAACAATTTTAATGTAGATCTAGATGGAGTAATTGAGCATGTGATGGATTACATATTCCCTTTTTTGTAAGCTTTGAATCAGCAGAAATCTAATGAAATGCCTAGATTTGCATTGCATAAAATTTTCTTTGATTCAAGGCCAGATCAGTAGCAGTGAGGCACTCCTAACAGCGTATTAGCTCGAATGTTCATACACAAACTGTGGGACCTTCCCCTCCCAAAAGACTGCCATGCTCGCTTTGATTGATTTTTCACAGGCATATTCTTTCTTATTAGTCCTTTTTCTCCTACTATGTACTGCTAATTGGGCATTGTCAAACGAATAGTCAAATGTATTAATCTTGAATGAGGACCAAACTTAACAATTGAAGTGATGACATTCAAAAGCGATATCTCTTGCCATTCTGAGCAGCGTATATATTAGTCAGAGGTGTGTCCAGATGTTAGCTATTTCCTGATTGCCGATTAGCTGCCGTCAGCTTTCCCAGCATGTAATGCATTCTGTCAAAAAAACTGCTGGGCTGTTAATGCATACTATCACGAAGACCAAAGTTTGACTATTGAAAAGAGATGGATACAACGCATTTTGCGAAAATATAATTGAACAGGCATGTCTGTAGTTCTCTGCTCTATCATTTAAGGAGCCTAACTCAGTTTCTATTGATTTGATGCTTAACGTGTTTTGTCATGCAGCCTTTCATATATATCCAAGTAAAAAAATAAAGATATCTGTAACACAGTTTTTTAAGACCTCCATGTTGGTTGAATTGAGGATGATTGAATAATTTTGCTAGTGAAATATATAATTTAAATGAATACCAACATTCTGTTTAGTACAACATGTTAAATTTTTTTTATATTTTTGATCACTGAGAATCGGCACTAGATTTTTGTTGTTAATATCTGTATACTACCTCATGGTCGTGGCACAAAATTGTCAGTGATTTCACAATGCTTTACTATCCCTGAATCTCATTTGAACATCCACTAGTCCTGAATTCTCCACCTAATTTTAGTATCTGAAGAGTTGAAATTTCCTCTTTATCAAATTAATTGACCTTTTCAGAAATTGAGGGTATTATCAGTGGCAGTGGCAGTGGTGATTTTCCAGAAGGCAGTGGATCAGGTGATGGCATTGTCACAGAGGATGAAAAGCAAGGCTATGTGAATATTGATGATAATCCTAGATACACCACCAGAGGCAAAGGCAAAACCAAAGGTACCCCAGCCATGGTGCCAGGCCATCATACTCCCACTAGGACAGAAACTGTTGGTGAGGAAGAAAGTACACTGATAGACAAAGGAGAGGAACCACATCAGCCTCCACCTTCAGTCAATGGAGCAGGAGATAATGATGGCAGAAGGAGAGACAGAAATTCAGCCAACTGTGTGTGTCTCCCTGTAGCTGTTGTATTACTAGTGCTTTCTCTACAGTTTGGACTGAAAAGGCTGCTGGTTACTTGTTGATGCTTTTAATCAGGAGACAAAGAAATACAACAAACAGTTATATTTTTGTATGTGGAAAGGAAGCAACATCAAAAAAGTGAAGTGAAAAATGTTCACCTGACTCCGAGAAACCAACCATACGTGACTTAAACGCTGAATGATTTGACTTTGATATAGTTTGTGCCACACAAAGTTGACACCTCTGATTAACAAACTGTACAATTGTGTCTTACCTGTGCTGATCTTTGATGTGGTTAATTATATCATGATATGTATATATTGTGCTAGGAAACATAATATCTTTCAATTGATAACCATCAAAATAAACTATTTGGACAAATGATATTCACATTTTAGAACCAAAACATCTTTGATTCTTTGTTTATGATAGCATTTCCATTTTCTTTTCAAGTGTGACTAACTATCTCAGGATGATTATCCTTCTGCAGTCAATATGAACAGATGGTAATGGGTGGATAAATTCTCAGCCGTCATTGTATAATATGTAATTGCACAAGTCAACATTGACTCTGTTTACTTATTGGAAATAAATGAAAGTGATACGCTGTGTTTATCCATTGTGGCCAAGTGTTATATTTCCAATCAGATTGGTATTAATAGAACAGGTTATACCTACAACTACATTTTACAGCCATTTATGATTTATGGAAGAACTTCCAGAAAATGGAAGAGTAGATTTGCTACATGTGGGACATGTATTGAATGTTCTTCTTTGTGGATGTGTAAGACCTATAGGTTAGTACTACCTCATGGAGAATATCTCAGAGCCAGATGGACAAAAACAATGACTCCAGGGAAAGAACATAGCTTGATCAAGGAAAAAAATAAAATCATTAAGGTTGTGCAGATTGTAAATGTCATGGTCTTCAAATAAAAGAAGACATGAGTGTGCCTCATCATCCCCCAAAACCTTGTACAGCATTGCATCTAACCACTGAGGCAGCCGGTGTGGTGATGTTAGCAGAGTGAAACATGGCAGTCCTCTGGATTACAGAAGAGGGATATATGTGCTTGGCAGCCAGGCCGATGCATTATAGTGTATGTTTTATGTGCCTGTATTTTCAAAATGACATGATGACACAATCTTAGTTACATGCTTAATTTGATCATTAATTTGATGATTAAAAGCCAAGAGAGAATAAGAAATTCACCATCTAGGTAACGTATGTTAGGACTTACTGAATAGGTTTGATTCATATAAAGATTTGAACTTGAATCATAAATCTTTGTTTTTTTTTCTCTGCAATTAAATGTACATTTGAGACGCTACACGATGAAATCAGGGGCTTGTCAAACTTAGCTGACGAGAGAAATCACGTTTTTCATCAGTGCATTAATTTTTAACACACTTTTTTTTTTTCATAAAACCCCTCTATATCAATCTAAAAATACATTTCAGAGTTAAATTTGCTGAAATAGATTGAGTAGAAGCCCCAAAATTGTAATGTAGTCGCATGACCTAAAAGGGATTAACAAAAGTGATCGGCCATTTTCTCACTAAATTCAGCTGCAGCAACAGGTTACCCCCCTCATCTTTAATTGCCAATATCACAACTTCTACTTAAGGTAGTACGAACATATTTTCACACACAGAAAAGGAAATAAATAATCTTCACTGTGATACCAATAACTCCATATGCTCAAAATTTGACGAGAGCCTAATTTCATCATGTCACATCTCATTTATATTTTGTTAAAAATTATGATGTTTTCATATTTGCTGACCTTTTTCAAGGTTGTTACATATGAAAAGTTCCAAAAAATGCAGCGCACCTTATGAATCAACATTTTTTCAGATCGTATTTGTGACTTATAAAATAAGGAAATCTAAATGTTTTAGCCTGTATCCCAGTGATGTTTAGATTTCTTGGCAATGTATGTACATGTAATTTTTGTGTAGAAGTGTACAGCTCAATAGATCATTTCTGCCAGGAAATGTTTCCACCTTTGGTTAGGATTTGGCTGACATGACTGTAATTGATTCTTTCTTTTGTTGTTGTGCTGCATCAGAGATTCTATATGTCATATGTCAGTTCTGTATATAATCCAAAGGAAATTTGGTAACATTGGAGAGTATAGTCCTGATTGTTGTCTTGTGTGTCTGTGCATGTGCATTAACTTGTATAATGAGGTATTTCAAGATCAGGCATATGATCAGGAGATTTTTGCTCACATGCTGATTTGTGTACATGCTCTGTGCATGGCAGGCAGCTCTTGACCAATGATGAGCATACAGAGATATTCACACCATATAAACAAACCCATGTGTGAGTGATGTTTCCTCGATTATGCGACTGTTCACAGAATACCCATTGAGTACATAACAGAAGTTTAATCAAGCAGATATGGGGTAAATTTTGTGAGCAGGAAAGAAATGCTCATTCCTCCAAAGTATATAATCATGTTTCCCACCATTTGTATAGACTAGATACCTCACTCCCCATTCAGAATGCGATCAGATATTGCAATTGATTCGTTTAAGATGTCCTCTTTTTGATAGATATTATATTCCTTACTGGTAGTTTTTAATGGTGTAGACCCATTTTTTGTTGTTGTTGTTTTCTTTTCTTTTTTTTTTTAAATCATACAATTGTTTTTATTGTCGTATATAATTCATGAACATTTTAGAATAAGAGTTGAAGATATTGGATTTTTGTAATCCCAAGTAGGTATTTTCTAGTATTATATATACCTCTACATGCTGGCGTTTCTGTTTCATGTACTCATACAATACAGTAATATGTTAGGGGGACATGTACAATACAAAGCATTGTTACATATTATCATGTATATTAAGCTTTGCTATGACTAACGATTCACGGATTTCACAAGTTTCATTTATATCATGGACAAAATTCTTTTTTATTTTTATTATGTCAGCAACCGTTCAGTTTACCAACCTTGAATAGCGTTCATCCTTACAATTTTCACATGATGATATAATATTACGCTATGCTCCAGCATTAATTATAATTGTTGACCACTTGCCAGTCTGTTGCTATAAACATCATTGGAAAAAAAAAATGTGAAATAGTTGATTCAAATTATGATGAAATTTGAATCACTTTTTTTCTGAATAATATCACTAGTGTTGTAAACATGGCAGATATGATATCTTTATCACACAGAGATTACTGATCTGATTGGATAGGAAATGTGGAGGATATTACTGATAGTACAAAAATGCACAGACCATGACGCAAGCACTGGCAACATCTGACTTATACAGATGTATGTAGGTTATATCATTTGGAAAGAGTTAGTTTGCTATGTCAGCAACTGCAATATCAGGAATGGTGTTCAGTCAGTCTTTGGTATTTCTCATGTCTGCAGACCCATTGTGACAGCACTGCCGATCTCTTCTTGCTTTGGCAGCTACACCAAAATTAGCACTGTGTTTTAATTAAGCATCTTCAAGATAACAAACAAGCAGATTTGCAGCAAACACATTCAGAATAGAGTTCTTTTAAGTAGCCACTAGGGACTTGGGAGTAAACGAGAACGGAAATTGTTGTTATGCTTATGTTAGGGAAATCGTCTTGGAATTGCAGAGCTACTGAAAACTCTGTTATAATATTCCATTCAGGGGAAGTGGTTGTGAATGGTGCTATGGTGCCATGACATGATGCATGATAAGAAAAAGACTCAGATGTGTCAGTTATTTTGTATTTGACTTTCCTGTTCATATGTGATAAGCTATTAATTACAGACGTGAAGTGGTAACATGGTTGTGTCAGTAAATTTTTACCAGGGTGAGAATCAGTGATTTGATCAACGACAGGGCTGTTTCACTGAAGGCTGAAAAAATT
This sequence comes from Peronia peronii, assembly GCA_039654565.1. Taxonomy (NCBI): domain Eukaryota; kingdom Metazoa; phylum Mollusca; class Gastropoda; order Systellommatophora; family Onchidiidae; genus Peronia; species Peronia peronii. The sequence goes on along the minus strand of JBCEWB010162706.1, from coordinate 6,465 downwards.
GTCCTGATTACTTTTACTGGTGGTATGTCTGATTTCCTGATTTTGTATCATGCCCATTTTGCTGATCCCTAGTGGAAATATCATTAAAAGATTACATGATTGAACAAGCATTAGTTCCACCATTATATTTTTCCCATCGAAAATTTATAACTCCTCCAAGATGCTCAGTACATGTAATAAATAGCAGCCACAATAGATGAGAAGTGTATAGTCAACAGTGCTAAAGGCATACAGGTGTATTGTTACATATAGAAGATAGGCAACCATGAAATGTGTCCTTGGATAGAAATCAGTTCTGTGCTAGCCATCAAATTCCATGCTCTGTTCTTATTACTTTGTGCCTAAGAAGAATGGTGCTGATTTTCACCTTGGCAAGGCAGCAGAATAATTCCTTACATCTTTACATGAACAAGACAGCCAAGTACAAATTATATCAACTTAGTTGAATAACTTGTGGACAGAAAGGATATTCTGCAGTGTTTTTAAAAATTGACACATATATGGTTATGATCAGCTATAAATTAGATGTCTACGCATAGTACAAAATAAATGCTTTTTTTAAAAAAAAAAATAGGCATTATGATGCACTTGATGGGAACAAGCGTGCTCATGATGGTCTCAACAGCTCTGCATTTTTAATATTTGACAGACTCTGATAATGGTTTGTGATCTTGATGCTCAGCCACATTTTTTTTCCTCATCAGCTATTCTCTTAACAGCCACTGCTTGTATCACCTCAGGCATCATCATCATAGCCACACTCATTACACATTTTCATTTCTGGGAAATGAGTCAGAGGCAATTCAGGTATTGAAATTTGGATGAGACAAATTTTTTGACGGAGTTCTCTTCTTCTTAAAGACAGTTTACTGATTACATTGAGTATTAAAAGTTATTGATTCTTAATCCCCTCTCATGGGTCTATTAAATAATAATTTCATACATACATTAATTATTATGAAATATCACCTCATATAATCATTGTTATGTTGATTGATTTTTTTCCTCCCTCCCAACAGTCAGACATATATTCAAATCTACCTCAAAAGGTTAAACCGCTTTAGTTATGTCCCAATGTATTTTACTTTTTATTTTACATCTCTTTGCAGGAAGCAAAGCTTATACTGTAATTTCTTTTTTTTTTTTTTTAAATAGTGGAAATCATGGCTTTGTTAACAGGTCACTGACAATCATCTCAGTAGATATTATTATCGTCATCATCAAACAAAGGATGATGCTTTTTTTTGTTTGTTTGTTTGTTTTTTTTTGTTGTTTTTTTTTTGTTATTTTAGTCAGCAAGGAATGTATCCAAGATACAATCCCAAAGATCCCACGAGTATACGTATAATATCTCTGCATGCTGTGGATAACATTTGCCTTTCTTATATAGCTCCCCAGTGCCAGAGGAGTGTAAAAATTACTGTACCGGATTTTACTTTCAGTTTCTTAAATTGGATTAACCTGCCTTAAAATGAGGTGATGACACCTGCTTTTTACCAGCTTTTCGTTCTTGGCTTCTTTGATGCATAGAAAAAATGCTAGGACAACCCATGACATTTTTCTGCATTGGTGGGACACGTACTAGCTCACCATGTTTTTTGCAAACCAGAGTTGTAATATAGGAAAGTACAGTCTGAGGTCGTGGGTCATAAGAGTGCATAATATATAAGAGTGGGGGATTACTAGGGCCTGATTGATAGTGGAATGTAGCAAAACAGTACCAAAAAAGAACAGAAAAGAAGCAGCGGCAAAGTTCACAATCCCAGTTACTGTCAGCAACATTGCTGTGTTAATGACATTATTTTGCATTTTATCCAAAGTATAAGGTATATGTAAATATTCAATATTGAATGATGTGTTGTTGTTTTTTTCTTCTCGATCTTTGTGAGCTATGTTTTTTTTTTTTTTTCTTCCCTACTTTCCTCCGTTATTTTGCAAAGTTTTTGTTATTTCAGTGACTAGAAAAAAATAATGTGGTTCAAGTTTTTAAAAATGTTTTTGTGGTCTTTACTTTACTTTCAAACTCATTATCGCGTGGGGAAAAAAAGCAAAATAATGACATCATGATGTTATCAAAAATTACATGGACAGAGTGACTCAAAACATTAATAAGTAATATTTTAGTGTAAGTCATTGTATCTATTTTCGCTTTATATAGCAGGAAAATAAATAAGGAATTGTTTCTTCGGAATCGGATAAGAAGACACCAGCATCATTTTAATGTATAATTTTGAGATGTTGATGGAAAACTGTAAATGTAATCAGGACAAATCACAAGATTTTTAAAGTTTTTTAACAAGAATCAGAACAAATTATCAAAACAGATGGAGTTTAGGTTTAGCAGCAGTTTAGGTAATGAAAACATACTTGTCACACACTGGATATTGAGAAACTCATATGATTTACCAATTCCACATTTAAGACAATTATTTTTTTTCAATATGGAAAATTTGTTTGCAGTGTTTTGGAGCAGACCTCAGCACTGATTTCTAATGAAATACTATGTTAAAGCTGGCTTTGTTTTGCTTTGTTTACTCCTGTGTTTCAGTTAATGCTCATCCCATCACATAGTTATAAGGTTGGTAAGACATGATGAGGATCCTACAAAAGATAGTAATTTATTCTGCTATTATATTTTCCTTTGCCTTTTTAAGGTACTGTTGTAATTTTTTAAAACTCTCATGTACAAATCTGCTTCTGTCTAGATGAATTTGTGACTTAAATCTTGTGCCATGATATACTTTGTGCATGTATGATCTTTTTTTTTTTTTTTTTTTTTTTTGAAACTGTTTGAAATTGAAACAAACAAAATTATTTTTGTAATTCTGAATATTTCTTCTTTCACTTTGATCTCTTTCATTTATAAGGGCAAATGGACCAGTTTGTACTTTCACCAATTACAAATAATGCTTATCTTAAATGACAGCCAGTTTTAAGGCAGTCCTGATATTCCTGAGTAGATTTGATTTGAATTTGCTCGCAGCAATTATTTTTACCTTATAAAAATATAGAAAACACACTTTGAATAGTTTTTATAGTCTATGTTGCCCCTTTTTATTGTTGCAAATACATAATGCAGAATTACAGAGACAAATCCAAGCAGTGGAAATGAGGTGTCTTAGAAGAGTACTCGGCATCTCATATATGGAACATATCACAAAAGAAGCAGTGCATGCAACCATCACCAAGCACGTGAAACATTTTGAAGAGCTGCTAACCACCATCAACGAAAAAAAAATGATAGTGTGGTCATGTGACAAGAGCCAGTGGCCTATCAAAGACCATCCTCCAACAGATAGTACAGGGAGGAAGAAGAAGAGAAAGGCAGAAAAAGAAATGGACTGACAACATTTCCAAGTGGACAGAGAAGAGTTTGCCACGACCCAAACCCTTACCTATGATTGTCAGATGTGGAGTCAGCTGGTGCAATGTTCAGCAATGCAGTACCCCCATGACCCTGGAAAGGGTTAAATGACTTGTGAATCGTGAATCACATAATCCATAAATCAAACAGTGAGTTGGTAGACTGTTATTTTTCTCAGTGTTCCTTAAGTTTAAAGTGAGATGTAAAGCATTCTTGATGTTGCCTTCTCTTTCTTCACATGAGCAATTGTCATTCATCAGCCTCCCTGGTATATTGTCTAGCTGTACATGAAATGAATCTGTGGAATAAATGAAATTCTATGCATCAGTTTTTCTTGGAAAGTACTGGCCACTTTAATGAAATTAAATTTGAACCAGAACAGATATTTGGTAGTAATTTTACTGTGTAGAATGAAATTACAGATTCTTGAAGGTTGATCATACATTTAATTTTATATGCTACACACACACACAAAAATTAAAATAAAAAAAAAGAGTAAAAGTAAAAACAAAAAAATCCCATGTCTTGTATGAATATTTATATATCTGTCAGGGAGACTCTTTGCTCCTGCCGAGTGAAGCATGTTGAGTAAACATAGTCATTAGTTTGTAGGATATTATATATATCAACTATGAATTGTCATGTGCATTCTAATAGGTCATTGTGTTAGGAAATTCTTGCTGAGAAAGGACTGGGAAGGCAATTTGTCAGAGAGATGGACATTGAAACTGGATTCTCTCAGAGATTTGTCATTGTGCCAATTGAATACATTTTGTGACATCATGAGTCAGTTGTCTAGGTTCATTTGTTTTAATTTTTCGTTGTCCCAAGATTTTCGCCTGCTATTCCAAACATTCTCGCATTTTCTATTTTATTCTTTTGAAAAATAATTTAGAGACTTTTCTTTGTAGGAAATTGTGTACAGTATCAAAATATCAAAATAGCCATTATCAGGTTGTCTATTTAAAATTTAGTGCTTGGGCAGAATAGGCAACTGATTTTGGATAGAAGTTTGAAGTGATGATTTGTTGTTTTGCTGAACAACATTCTGTGTGTTAGTGTGTGAGAGAGCAGTATGTATTGAAAGTGAGAAAGACTGTAATATAATCAAGATCTTATTGTATGCATTTAATAAACATTGTACCAAATAAGTGACCCTGGTAATAACTTGGTTGTTTTCATATTGTTTTTCCTCAGCTCTATTTAAACAGAGATGTTACCTTCTTTGTCTTCATTCAGTGATTTGGAAAAGAATTTTTTTTTGAGCAGCATTGCAAATTTTCTGCTCGGTATATGTTGTTTGCTAATATATCAGAAATTGTGTGCTGATTTTCAACACTGTTCCTTCATTGAAATAGGTATGGAGGAGAGGAACCTGTTTTTGTACTTGATTTTTCTTTTTTAATAATATTAATTTATATTATGTTTTCCCTTTATGGACTATCCAGGATTGTGATTAAATATACTTTAAATGGGTGTGTTGATAATTCTGGGATATAATATACTTTTCTTCAAGGAAATCACTCAAAATCTATTTCTTGCCAAGTATTGCAGACTGGGCTCAGAACAATAAATAGAAAATATTGGTTAGATTTTTATCAAACATGCATGTCATCATGCATATAATCAACAAAGTGACATTGATGACATTTCCTAAGGCAGACAGAAAGGGACTTGATCTTACAGGTGAAATCTGCTCTGTTGGGATAGGGAGAAGGTGAAATTTGTTTTCCTTTGAGGTATGGAGAAGGTAAGATCGGGGGGAGTGAGCTCTGGAATGTGCATATATTCTCAACTTGTTTGGAAAATTACAAGCATTTGTCAAAGGCTGATAGACATTTCCAGCTACATCACCTTCAGTTATAGATATTCCCTACAGAAATCTAGATTGGGTTTTTATCCAGATTTAAAGCATTAATGCTTTTTTTTTTTTCAGTAGTGTCCAGGGCAGGATTCACATGCATCTTTTGCAGCAAATGCAGTGATGAAATAAAAGTGAATAAAATGTTACTCATCTTTCTCCATTGTTAATGTTGTTGATAGAATTTCTAACCTTATGGTGTGGTCCCCTTCCCTCTATCTTTTATTCAGACGACGAAGAAGAATCCCAGTGCTTATGCTTCCTCTCGTATCAACCTCCGCCCTCTTTGTTTGCATTTATAATCATAAATCTTGTAACATATGATGATGTTTGTGTATTATTCTTTGTTGTTAAATATTCACAATGTTAAAGTGCTAATTATGATCATAATATAATTACTTTCTCATTAATTGTATTTTTTCAACATGTGCTGTAATTATTTTTATCATAATATCACATAAATTGTTATTACTTGGCTGTCATTGATGTTTTTTTTATATTTTTCTTTTGAAACGAATTTTAGAAAAACTATTGTTTTGGGTGATGCAGGAATCCAAATGACAAACTAGGCTCCAGATGTGCCTGGTAGTAGTCTGAAAATCTGTTTAAATAGTACACTAATCATTGTGAATATACTCTTGTACATATAACATCCACAATATTTCCTAATACTATGTTGTATCATAGTGGTAAGGAATAAAGAATGTCAGATTTTATTCATTTGTTCTGTAAGAGATCAGGATGAAAATTGGAGGTTTGATTTTAGACTCAGCTCAGGAAAAAGGCAAAGGATGGATGCTGCAAACATTGATTTTCAAAAAAGGAATACTTATTTCTGCAATGAGCTGATCAAGCAGTATCAAAACTGAACTTTCCAAAGCATTCAGAGCGTAATCAGTTCAGTGTTGAGATTTTTTTATTTTTACTTTTGGTTGTGTTTTTTGTTTCTTTTTTTTTTTTAATGATATTGCTTTTTATTGTAATTTTTTTTTTTCTCTGAAAATCCAGAATGTTATTGTAGAGATCAGGGCAGAGGTAGTGATCTGAATTTTCTGAATGGAAATTACCGAAGACAGAGCTAAAGCTGAAGACTGGACCGAAATTTAGTATTATAAAGTAATAGATCTAATATATTTTGTGAGTGAAGTGGGAGAGTCGAATTGTTTAATTAACATGACTGAATATGCTCTTTGGGGGGGGGGGGGGGCATCCTGGAGGTGATTTTTCTTTTTTTTTTCTT
>JBCEWB010162695.1:0-10412 GCA_039654565.1 Peronia peronii | reverse complement strand
CCCCCCCCCCCCCCCCCCCCCCCCCCCCCCCCCCCCCCCCCCCCCCCCCCCCCCCCCCCCCCCCTCCCCCCCCCATACGGTGACTATAATTATGGCAGCAAGGGAATCTTATCTATTTTTCATGATAGCGAGAAATTTACTAGATCTCTAAAATGTATTTGGTTAGCCCCAGAGGCGGTAGGCGATTACTGATGGACAAGGGCAGGACTGCAGTAGTTTATCGATATTCGATATGGTGATAAATACAGGACTCAATCCGATAAAATTGGAGCCAGTTCAGAGCCAGGCTTGTGTCGTTTTATGGTCTAATATCCCGGCAGGAGCTTATGGGCATATACAGTAATTACTTACACCGACGCATACGTACTTGCTAGTTATAGTCGGTTAAACAGTCTATATGGCTCGAATATAAAAGATACTATGATATTTTAAGTCAAAGCGCATTCATCAGCTGATAGAAAGAAATCTGCTGTAAGTGTTTGTTTTTCTGATATTATGTCTTAGAGTAGATAGAGCACTCAGTAAATCGATGTCTGCACCTTAGTATGTTACAAAAGTATTTATACACGTCATACATGAGTCTGTATTCATACAGAATAAAATGTCGGGTTAAGATGTCGGACATCAGGATATAGCAAGCAGTATATTTTTGTGCTGAACCGTAATAGTATATATCTATATACCAGAACGAATACTCAAAGCAGTGATATTAAATTGACGTTGTCATCTTGAAGGGAAACCCTACTATGTGAGCGATATTGCCATGTTGGGTCACCATAGTTGTGATCGATGTGCCAAAAGTGTTAGGCTGAAAACCTTGATTGGCCTACTTTTTAGCGTACATTTTCCATGAAAATGTGTAATCTCGGAAACTTCTGCATAACTATGGGTCATCAGAGTTGGAACTTGACAACAGGCCTAGCACTTGTTTGATAGATGGAAACAGTAGATTGCCCGAGAGGGAGAAGAAAACATAGAGCAGTGTATGTGAGGGAAAGAGGGGGGACGGGGGCAGTTCGTTGATCGATGTGCCAGAGATCATCATCACTGCTGGAATCTAGGCCATACAAAGGACATGCGAAATCTCTGTCGGTGACCTCTTCTGTCTCCGCCTTGGCAGGCTAATCCATCCAGTGGGACCTTACAGGGCTCCAAATTAAATCTTACTTCTTCGACAGCTGACTTTTTCTCTTCTCTTTGTCTGTCTTTGTCTTTGAATTTTATTTTTCATTGAGTTTTGGATTTCACTCCGGAATCTGCTGCGCCTGTCATTTGTTTCAAACACTCTCGACAGCTTAACCTTATTAAAATTCACACTGTGGAATTTGCCTGAATTACTAATGTATTCTTAGCAGTTTTGAAAATGAGAGTATGAAACAGTGAACAGTCGTGTGTCTCTGCCAGTTTGAGAGGATTAGATGCCGGAAAACAAACTGTTTTTCCAAAATTGTTTTACATGTATTATTTTGTTTAGCGTCGTATTGTTTGTCTCGAGAACCATGAAATTCATAGACAGTGTATAAAATAACATGAATACTGGTCTTTTTTGGTTTTAAGCGTTAGGCTGTTAATTTTGATTCCAGACGATTATAAACTGTCACCATTCAGGTCAGTGTTGTCATGTATGCAAACATGGGGTGCCTGAGAAAAAAAACAACAAAAAAACAACTCAGTTACATCTGACACATTTCTGTAATTAAAATAAGCTCTCTCATTTGGCGACCACTCTTTTCGGCCAGTAATATGTATTCTGTGCTTGTCTCACTTAAAACTAACACAATAAAATGCTTTCAATCATCATTATTTTAACGAGCATTCTCTCCGTTTTTTCTGTTAATTGGCTCGGACAATAACTGCATTTTATCTGTGGAGTGCTTTGTCTTGGGAACGCTAAGCTGTCGCAAAACTGTGGATTTTCATTCATTTAAAGCCATCAAATGTAACAACCAATGGTGCTTAGGCCTCATTAAACATTCTGATAATTGCCATATTCAATAAGCAGGGTAGAATTACGAATAAGCACATTTGGAAATGATTCACATTGTTTTCACAATAATGCGTGCCGTATGTTGTGTAGTTGTTTGTTATTCAATCACATAAATAGTCTTTGTTATTGTTGCTATTGGAATGTAAATATTTATATATTATTGTGATGGGCAGAATGGGTGGTAAGAAATGATGATTGATATCATAGGATATTTCTCAGTGAAGAGAAATTCTGTTTTCTATTGTCGTGCTAAGACAGATTTTAATAATCATGGTTATTAATCAGTAAAGCCATAAGTGAGGAATAGACTCATAATTGTATTCTGTAAGTGTTGAAGCATTTTAATGCGCTTCGTGCTATTTGTCATTTTAGTTGCATATGTCATAGCATACTTTCTAAAATTTCAGTGCCTTGATTTGCGAAACGTATGTAACAGTGTCTGCCCAGAGACTGCTTGTTTAGCTACGCACTTATTCTGAATGAGAATGTTCAGTCCTATTCATTTGGACAAGGTATTGTTTCGTACAACATGTTATTGACGGTCATCATGAGCTGGGGCCATTTCAGATCTCATAGTCATATTTACGCCCACTGCTCATACAGGTATTTTCATGGTCTATTACTTGTTCATCCCCAGAAGGTCGCAAACCGAAGTCCAGCAATACGCTCAGCCCCAGTGTCCATGTCATCCACACCAACAGCCTCAACAGAAACAAAGACAAAGGTCCACGCTTCCCGATACCGCATCAGCAGCAACAACAACAACAGCTCAGCAGCCCCAAAGACAGCGAGGACATCCCTGGCTCCCCGACCCCATTGCTCTCCGATTCTGATCGCCAGCCGAGCCCGCACTGCTACATCCGACGCTCCTTCGATCAGCTACCGGCCCACGGGCTAGGCTACCCGGCTGGGGCGTCGGCCAGGTCCTCCCCCTCGCCGTCTCTCAACAACCAACAGAATTCTTCCTCTTCGCTGTTCCCGAGTCAGCAGAGCCGCCACAACAGCGCCCGCCTGACGCTGTCCCACAATGACGTGGAGGGTCCGTACCGCGTCAAGAAAGCGGAGCAGCATCAGCAGCTGTTACAGACATTCTCTTCGCCCTACGCCAGCGGCGTTCCCCACAGCAGCACTCACCCAGCCTGGAGACGGGCCAAAGGTCTGGATACCAGTTGGCGTTCCAACACTTCCAGTTACCATGACGACGACGACAACACTACCACTTCCGGTAGCTACACCATCAATCCCGATGACCTGAAAGAAGAACCCTATAACCCTGACGTTATGGTTTGACCTAGTTCAGGGTAGTGTTACCATGACAACGTGTTGTTTCATCAGACCTTCATCTTCCCAGAAACGCAAATATATATTTGATAATGTTCATTCATTTATTGTTATACCCAGAGACCATCTACCGCCTTAACAAGATGGACACAACTGCGATAGAGGGTTTGACCTTGCGGTACCTTGACCTTTAGACATGACCCATTGCAAGCCGCAAAGTTCAGTCGCATAGCAGTTCAAGTAGGAAGTGTTTGATCAGGAGACAGAAGCAAAGTACGACATTAGTAAAGTTTCTACGCTTAGATCTCGACAGTAGAACCTTGACTTCTGAATGAACGACTAAAGAGATGGACTATTGAACCGCCGCCTGTATGTACTATTTACCATGTGTCAGCAGCTGTAGTGAACGTAAGTCGTGCAAATAGAACGCATCCATCCCGAGAGCGTCTGTATTTGCAGACATTTTGTTGACACTGACTCTTTTCTAGTGGGTCGTGTCCTCCAAGGCAATAACACTGGTACTACACGGCTGCATGTGTGCTTCTGTAAAAATTAAACATTTGCCCACATTCAAATACATCGTCATTGCTCCAAGGAGTCGTGTTTAGTTTGCTCGCAAGAATTCGTGGTTACCGCTACGTTTATAAAACTTCAGGATTGCTCTTTAGTCACGATATGCATTGCGAAATAGATCGCGCAGCAAGAACTTGAAGGTGAACACGAAGTGGATTGCCGCACAGCTTTAGACAATCCCACACGAACGTTTATTGATCTTCCATCACCATTGATTGATGTCAACCTTTTTGTTATTGATTGATTATTGTTTTCTCTCTCTCTCTTTTGTTCATGGCTTGACCTTTGAGGAAACCAGATAATTGTTGCTTTGATTATTATTTCTTTGTTTCTTTATGATTACTAATGTATTTCAACTTAAGCATTTAGCTCGACAACAAATTTAAGGGGAAAGAAAAAAACGTGTTTATGCGTACAAGCCCAGCCTTTCCTATTGCAGTGAGATATCCTATCTGTATGAAGTTCAGGATCCAAGATGTTCACAAAGAAAGAAAATTGATCTAGTCTGGCATGGTAAGGCTGACTATTAATAATACATGTAGCTCTCTTTTTATTTAATATGACACAGACTGCCAGCCACTGAGGAAATCGTCTGTCAAACAAACATAATCCCTGTGACACATTTAGAAATATATTATTATAATAATATACTATACATTAGCTATCGGTCATAATATATGACCAAAATGTCTGTGGTTTAATTTGTCGGTTAAATGGGAAGTATGTAATCCTGTATACATGTGTGTACATGTAGCATACTTGTATCATTATTATGCTATGATTATCATTCTGCTGTTGCCGGGGTCTGTTGGTCTGTGAGTACCATCACATGCTACACAACAATGTAACCTTTTAGTTTGAGTGATTGTCTCTGATAATGTTTTTCATGCAAGCCTATAGCTTTTCCCCTTATAGTCAGTTCTTTATTCATGCAAGGTATTGCCCTTTCATTTTTATTTAAGGATCGGGTTTGGGGTTTCCATCCCATGTGCAAATCCTATTTCTAAGAAATACATGTACTTGTGATTGAGTGACTGATCCCTGTTGTGTATTTATTGATATTTTGTGAATCTTCGCCAGTTGCGATACTTGAGTATTCTCAGAAGGGGTCATCCAATAAGCTTTCTTTTCCTTAGTATGGAACAGGGATCTTGACCATTGGTTTAGGTATCATAATTTTACATCTTCGTTTTGCTTGATTTTGTTAAATATATATATATACATATACATGTATTTTGAAAGAATGCTTGAGTGATGTGTTTCACTAGTTTCAGGTATTATTTCCTGAGTTGCTTGTTGGGAAAATATTTCTGTATTATAAAATTTTAACAGTTCGTGACAGAGTGATGTCCATGACCAGTTCAGTGTAAACTAGCAATGTTATCATATATATTTTATAATGATTTTGTTTCTTTGAATATTTGTTTGCTTGCTTCTGATCTGTAAATGGTTTAATTCAGAGCATTGTCACACAATATGCTTTTATCTTTGTATGTTTGCGTGTATAACAGATTTTGAAAAGATGATACAATGAATGCTCGTCTGTGGGTGAACAGATCGTGTAGTTGGTTCTTGCTCAGTTTTCTGACGACTTAACTCTAGACCTGTCAATTTGTAATCATTTTCATTCTTGATGACCTTTTATTTCCTTGTCAGGTGTCCTTGCCCACTTCCTGGATATCGAAGCTTGAAAGGTCCATACAATTTCAGAGCCACGGAAAAAAAAACAAAAAACCCCAGGAGTTTCTTGTAAATGTAATTCTAGCTTGCTCGAAACAATTTACACTAGATAATTTCAGGGCAAGGGGACACATTAATACACTGTATTGTTTCATGTAGCGACAGAACTAAAACATTTGTATTGCTTTTGTTTCCAATTATTCCCCCCTTTTTTTTTTTAAATCATATACTCTGCAACACATTTTCTTTTTTCAATAATAATGATGGCGCAGGACAGAATAAAGTGGAAGGATTTTTTAACGCATGGACACTATTACCATTATAACATATACCATGTATTCGGTGTATTCTGTAGATTAACACAGCGAAACTTCCGGAGGGGGGGGGGGATAAAATGTTGATAAAACGTTTTAATTTTCATACGTGTAATGAAACAATGAGATTTAGGCCCTATGTGAGAAGGAGCCTGTCTCTCAGACTGAGCTTCTAGTCTGTCGTTAGGCATGACATTTGAAAGTATTTTCTAGAATCTGTGCACGTATTTGTATTTGTATTATAGGATTGTACACATGTTGTTCGTGGAGTAGTTTAAACGAATTTAATCTGACACCTGTACATGAAGTTTTAAAAGACACTGCGAGTTTAGTTCTCCATGAGATTTTCTTAGGCTTTTTATGAGCGATTTAATGTACAGTACGATTCAGTTTGTGTGCTTCGGGGACGATTGTTGTTACTATATGAAGCAAATAGCAGTGCATGAATTAGGACGTAAGCCAAAGTGAGAACATGGTGCATGAAATGCACGCCTCTGTTCTTCCAGGGATAATCTTTAAGTTGCTTTCACACAACGGCATTATGTTTGTACAATTAATAGCTTTCGTTTTGTTTTGTTTTTGAATGTGCCAAATCGATGCTGCAGTCTGTGATAATCAAACCAAGGTGAAAGTAAAATCTTCTCTCTTTTTCGTTATGGGTAACAACACTCATTTCCGAATGATTTAGTCTTATTGTATTCCGGCTTCACTTAAATTTACTTTCAACATTAGTTCCATTACCAAAAACATGTACACAGTATTTCTTCAGCAGAAGAAATATTAGTGATGGACCAGTCCGGCTTGTCGTCTCACGGAAAAAAGAGGTTGCGGCCAAAACAGAAAATTTCATGTGTATGTGTACTGTGCATTGGATTAATATCGTACCTGTGTATTTTTGCATTGTAGGCATGTAGGCCTGTATATTCAGTATATTTTCAACGGTCAAATATAGCAGTTGCCATCCATGTGACACTCACAAAAATTTCCGGTGCTTTACAAAGTTACGTATCTCTTTGATGAAGAGCACGTGCGGGAATAGAATGGCATCTGGGATAGAAAGAAGAAAAGGGGGAAAAGCGCAAGGAAAAAAAAACATGGCCAAACAATCCGAGCAGAAGGCAGGAAGTGAAAAGAGGGAGAGAAGATTTTACTGTCCGTTCTGTAATTACTGCGATGATTGAACCAGATGCAGAGCATCTGCATCCATCTTAGAATCTTACTTTCTTAGACGTGGACGCGAGTGAAGTTGAACTTGAATGAATCAAGAGAAGTAACCAACAAAATTTAGGTGTGAACGGTTTATCTCTCTTGATTAAGTTCCCTATTCCACTTTCAGTGCCCCCGAAGTGGTCTTTGTTGATTGCAAATTATTACTATGGTAGTATCTGGTCACTCTAGTGCAAAATGTGCATGTGTCTTTTTTATTTATTTTTTTTTTTGTATTTTAATTGTATGTGACAGACCTCATATCATGGTTAGGTACGAGATTTGATTGACAAATACTACATTGTAAATGTTTTTACTACAAATGTCCATTAATTTCAGAAGCGAAAATCTCATATTCTAGTAAAAATCATTTTCATAGTTCCTGACAGAAGTAAATGCACACTGCTGTTTATTTCAAAGTGAGCACTGTGACAAAGCTTCTACAGCACAGGAACAAAACAGGATCTGTCAACACAATAGAAAATTGATGCAGTGTTAACTGATTTGGTTTTAAAGAAATGTATTGCACTTTTAAATGTGAGATTTTTGCACTTCCATTCAAAGGATCTAAACAGTAATTCTCAGAATTTTTGTAATCTGCTGTCTTCAGAGCATCTTCACTGTTTTGAACATTTATTTAGGCTGCTCAAGATTCAAGACTATTGAATTGTGAAGTAATTTGTTTACTTTTCTGTCAAGTTATCTGATTTCAGTGGATGGGATATATGTGTGTGTGTGTGTGTTTGTTTGTTTTCTTCCCTCTGGCATCATTCTGTTGACATGAGAAGTACTGTACAAAACTGTTTACTGTACAAAAATTTATGATTTTCAAGGAAAACCTAATTCACACATTTTTAGCATTAGATTCAGATCAAAGTAATTTAATAACGCACAGTGTATGGGACAAAACAGACAATTTTCTGCACACTGAGGCCAAACTGAGTGGGCTGATTTTAAAAGAATTATGAGATATACAGGCAATGGTAATCACAGACATTAAATCTGAGTGTACAATGTTCTCTTCATTTTATCCTTTTCATGTAAAACTCAACATGTATTGCAGTACTTTTAACACCTATTCCACTGAAAAGTTTATGATGTTGTTATTGTTTGATCAGTAATACTAGCATAAGTATCTTTTCTCTTATACATGTCACCATCGCAGCAGGTAAGAGGATATTTGAGTGTATGCATGTACGAGGTATGTTTATGTATATGTTTGTGGACAGGGAAAAAGTATTTTATTGCATGATGCACAACTACAGTCTAGTCACCAGTGTACAAATTGTATTTTTAACCCATTTGAAGTCATTAACATTGTTCAACATTAATATGATGTACATCAATTTCATATATATGATGTACATCAATTTCATATAGTCATGTACACTACTATGTATGTGTAATCTTTTTGTTTTGTTTTGTAAATTTCTACACATATTTGGCTCTGAAATACAGAGTATGAAAACAGTAAGAAAGTGGTGATCATGAATGAGAGAAAAGATTATTGTTTTCTTGTAAAAGGCTTGTATATGATTACATGCATGTAATTTTTTGTTGCTCAGGAGACACCTGACAATATCAGAGTGATGCTTTTCATGGGAATTCTCCAAAAGTGTTTTTTAGTTTGTTTTTTTTATTTTTTTTATTTCAAGGGATCAGCTTTTTTTTACTAAGTTTACTGCTGATTTTTCTGTTGTTTTTTGTTTATTGTAATGATACTTTTTCTGAGAGATTGAAGGTCCAATATCACTTTTATTAGCACATTTTTACTTCCTAAAATTCTGAGAACAAATCATATACAATGTACATTGTGCAAGTGTAGCACTGGGCAAGATTTTTTTAAAAAATATCTGTCGTCTCATGACGAAGTTTCTGAATGAGTCATTAATTTTATTTAACTGTACCTGCCTTCAGCAGTCATTGTATTTTTGTGGTTCATCACTGGAGATGGAGGGGTCTAACAATCATTATTAATTCTACATTTTTCATTCAGTCAGATTACAGAATGGTGCTGTTTCAAAAAAAGGGGGGAAAAAAAATAAAATCATATGAAAAAAAAAAGTTTTTTTGAAAGAATACCGTGATTAGATTACAATGATTTTTTTTTTTTCATTAAATTTTTAGATTGCATGCTGTGGAATTTCAAAGGCAATTATTAGCACTATTCTGTAATGTGGACATGAATTTCATTTATCATGGTGATTACCTATATCAATGATTACTGTAAGAGATGGAACAATGTCAGCCATTCCAACTCTAGGAACATTCATATCTCATAATTATGACAATTAGATTTGTATGATTTTTTCTCTCTCTTGCATCCTCTCCACAGTGCATTTATTGATTGTCATCAGTAAGTGATTTGAACAAACCATGCATGCATGCTGTCATTTCATGAATTACACCACACTGAATAAAAATAAAATATATCAATTCTGAGAAATAATTTTTTGACATCATTTTATATAAAATGTACAGAGGATTTTTTTTTTTAGGAAGATCCTGAGAGACGTAATCAAACTGAGTCAGATCCATGCGGGATTCAAGGTGTGACAGAAGATCTTTCCCACAAGAGTGAAGGTCTCTTTCAGTACTCGGGACTTGAATTCAGCTCTTTATCTCAAACACAGTGAAACCCATTTGCCTCTTGATATTGCTTTTATCATTCAAAAATTTCAAAATTATAAGCGGTCATACCATCGCAGACAAATAAATGAATGCTGGAACCTGCAAGCCTCACGTGAAAGATCTGAATCTCATATATCCTCACGAGATAAAGAGTCCATATAAGTTTTGCCAACAATCTGGGGAAAAGGGTGCCACAATAATATTTGGAGAGCTCTGGAAAAATCAACCAGAAGGTGAAAAAATGTCGAATGGAAGGCAAACTGTGTAAACAAACAGCTTTCAATACTTCTCACTATTTTAACATTTCTTTTACACATTAGTGACTGTGTCAGATTACAGAATAATGCTGTTTCAGGCAGATCTTGACATATAGTAGTAGAGGACCGTGATGACTTTCTAAGCAGAGCAAGTTACTACCAATATGCATTTTTACAAAATGTTGAACACTTTTAAACATCTGACTGATTTTCTCAAAGCCTCAGACATGCAATAAATAATGAACTTTAAAATATTGCCCTTTATAATACAAAAGTACATTATACTTCAGCTAAGGGTAAAATGCAGTGTAAAATATACTGCCTGTTCCATCAGACACAAAACATTCTCTCTTTCTTCAATATAAAGAGAGATTTTCTAACATTGTAAACAAACAAAAAAAAAACGATTCTTACTACTTTCCCAATCTTAAGTTTTTATGATACATGAGCTATTCATAAGTTATGACAAGGTGCAGTTATACC
>JBCEWB010162662.1:0-10412 GCA_039654565.1 Peronia peronii | reverse complement strand
TTGAGCTAAATGTTGATTGTGCTGTGTGGAAGGGATGCAGATGTAGACATTTTCACAAGATTCTACCTCTGCTTGAGTTCTTCTGTTCACCCATCAATGTTTTTGCCACCTTTCCTTAAAGAAGTATAACACACGTTCTGGGCAGTCATCCGACGCGACGCATCAATATCCTTGTTATAATCTGTCCAGATGGGGCTTTCCCTTTCTCCCCAGTCTCTCTCGCCGTATTCAAAGTTGTTCTTTTTTTCTTCATACTGCACATTTGAAAATAGCACTTTCGACACATTTGTCCACCATAATGAATGGTATTCTTCGAAACATCTATGCTGAAATACAAAAACATATCCAACACATAATTCTTGCATAAGAATCGTTTTGTTGATGATGCTGTCTGCACTTTATCAGCATACACTCTGCACAGTTTCTCAGCACATGCCATTTGTTCTGACAAAGTATGATGCCTTTCTGCCATGATAGTAAACTCTGGAAATGAATAATATTAGTTTTAATTCTCATTTTGTATGGAAGGTTTGGGGGGGAGGGAGAGGGGAGGGTTAATCATCCAGAGAAAAAGCTATATAGATCTTGCAACTTCATATTCAAGGCAATGAATGTTAAAAATAAAGAGTAATTTCATAAAATGGTTCATATATATCAGCATACAACAAAATCCTTATATTACAACTGAATGAAATTTACTGTGTTGAAAGCAGCATCCATTTCTGAACATTATTACACATACAGAAAAGCTCGACCTGGTTAGAGTGATTTTTTATGGCCTTTTTAAAAACGTCATGGATAGCCTTCAAACAAAATAAAATTAAAGGTCCTTATAGAAACATTGCAGAAAAGATCACTCACCTTGCATATAATTCCAACATTTTAGATGACAGAAAAGCCAAACAATTTCTCTCTGGAGACATAGCTTTAGAAGAGCATCTGTTACTAAAGAAAGCTTTTAATAGTGAAATGTAATTGCAATGATCAGCTTAAAATCTAATCCTTGTCATGGTATTTAAGCACAGCATGGCTGAACCCGCCTGCCCAGGCAAGAGGATGGGTATCAAATATCTGAGGGCAATAAAAGTGATGGTCAGCCAGGGGTCATCCACCCAAACTAAGTATCCCTGTTTGAAGAGCAGGGAAACAGCCGTGGCGTGGGCTGGCGGTCCAGTCTCCCTGTGGTGTGTCAGTCAGTCCGTCCGTCAGTATGCGTGGGCTGGCGGTCCAGTCTCCCTGTGGTGTGTCAGTCAGTCCGTCCGTCAGTGTGCGTGGGCTGGCGGTCCAGTCTCCCTGTGGTGTGTCAGTCAGTGTGCGTGGGCTGGCGGTCCAGTCTCCCTGTGGTGTGTCAGTCCGTCCGTCAGTGTGCATGGGCTGGCGGTCCAGTCTCCCTGTGGTGTGTCAGTCCGTCCGTCAGTGTGCGTGGGCTGGCGGTCCAGTCTCAGGTATACAAACAGGACATTGTGTGCAGTCTAACCTGATAGCAAAGAACAAGCTGCCCCTGTGGTATGTGGGACGGAGGAGATAGGGCCCAGTTCTTGGGCCAGGCTACAGCTCCAGTGCAGGAATGTCAGCCAAGCTGTCTCTGTAAGATGCACTGTGTTTACAAACATCAGTGGTCCTAGCTAGGGCCAGGAGATAGCGCATTGCGTCACCGCTTGGCCTTGTGATGGAGGTTATCAGCTCTTTCAGTGTGTGCCAGCGGTGCTTGTTTTCCCACCCACCACACAACGGTAATGTATGTGTGTCTGTGTGTGTGTGTGTGTCGCCTTGTCTCTCTGATTCTTATGTCAGTCACAATATTGTTGTGTTTGTCAGTCTGTATGCGTGTTTGTCGGTGCTTTTGCATATAATTATATCTGTCACAACATAGTTGTGTCTGCATGTGTATGTGTGTGTGCATGTCTATGTCGATGGCTGTGTCTTATATGTGTTTATGTGTGTGTGTGTGTGTCTGTGTGTGTGTGTGTCCAGCCTTGCTGTGTGATGGTGAGTTGTGAATTTGTTGTCTAGATCAGTGGTCAGAGATCAGTGGTCAGAGATTTTTTTAACAAAAAATGGCCTTGCACATGAGATACTTGTAGGCCTATTCGCTTTTTTTTTTTTGTTTGAGAGGTTGAGTCCGTCAGGCAGAGGCTCGAGAAACTGCTGGGTCCATTAATGACTGGCTTCCTTTGGGGTTGTCGAAGAGAAAGATTAGCGTGCACTGGCCATGAGGGCAACTGGTGGCCATGTCCAGTGAGTTATCACTCTCTCAGCCCAGTCAAACCCCCGCCTCTTGGCAGCTGTAGCAGATTAGCATTGCACAGTACCGTGTAGGTGTCGGTAGATCAATACATGTATTGACACACAGGGTCACCGACATGAAGGTCAGGGGTCAAATTTCTTGCCCTGTTTTATTCACCAGCAGCCTGACCAGGCAGGCAGTGTGACGGAGGTCAAAAGATAAGATTTAGGTCATGCCCTGGAAACCTGTCCCAACTCGGGGTCAGCCAGATAATGCGACAGCTTATACAATCTGTAATTAGGTCAGTTCTCACTGTAGACATATTATGTAGCACGGCTTTCGATCGTGAACAGCACACGCTGTTTGCCGGCCTGGCTGGGACATTCAGTCCTTGAGCGATGCTATTGCTGGAGATTGGCCGTGGTCCTGCTTTTGTTTTTCTTGAGCCTTTCAATCCAAAGAAAGTAGGATTATCTCGGCTTTTTAAGAGGTTGCCAATTTTTGCTGAAAATTTTTGTGGGTAGAAATTTGGAATTTTGAAATTTTGCCCGGACAGCGGCACGTAGCTTACTCTTTCATCGATTTTGAACTGCCAAGGGTTCATAAGCGTGCGTAACGTACACGCGGGACCTCCTAAATATATTCACCCTTATACTAGAAGGCTAGACGGCGGGCTTCCCTAACCACAGGAAGCCAGGGGACCGTTGAGTCATTGAAAAAATGCGGGTTTTCGATCTGTGTGTCCTTCCATCCCCCGATGCAGGACCCGCGAGTCGATCCCCCTCTGTTTTCTCCATGAGTAGACGCCGAACCACAGAGCCACTGCGCCCCCCGTGGTCCTGGGCTGCTTTCTTCACTGGGACCAGGCAGTGGAGCAGCAATTTGCCCATCTGATTCTCAGTGCAAGATTTAGACGTCGTTTGTTAAATCTACATGTAAAAGATCTGTCTGTTTGGGGAGCTGGTGACCGAAAAACTAGAGTAAAAATGATTATGTAAAGGATCTGCTGGGCTGACATGTCGCCTGAATAGTCATTTTCCTTATCATTTTCACCACTTTTGTATCATGTCATCTGAATACAATGTACTCATGTTCCCTATCATTTTCCCCGCGGGGGCCCGGGGTTTATAAGTAGGTTCTCTGCTCCCACCTGCAGGCGGTGTAAGCCCGCCATCGGTAGGGCGTCTCCCATGGAGTGCCATCCTCGACATTCCAGGAGAGACATCTCTTCTCTCACTCTCACTCTCTCTCTCTCTCCTTGCTCTTGTCTTGTGTCCCGCTTTCTTTCCTCTCGTCTTGACGTGTAGACGTATTTAACTGTGTTTGACACAAGATAGCCGTGATCGTGTTGATGTGTCGTTAAACCCCAACACAACCACAACAATTCCCTATCATTTTCACCATTTTGGTGATATGTCATCTAATGAAAAATTCCCTCCCATGCTCACTGTTTGGGTGACATGCCATTATCACCTAAAAATAGTAGATCGTGTTGGGGTGATTGTATTAGGTGACATGTCAACCAGACAGATCCTGTCACATCGAAATGGCAGCTGAGGTTAGTGATCGGTGTAAACTGTACATCCACACTGAAGGAAATTTGGGGGGGGGGGGGAAAGGAAGGTATTTCCCATACTCTTCAGTCATCCGGTGGAAACAGGTGCAAACAGGTGCCAGCCTTGCTGTGAGTCCCTGGCCTGTCACACCTGCAGGAAAGGAAGTTTTACAGTCAGCAACCTGTGGACAGGTGCTAGATTGACACAGGCATTCAGCCACAGCTGCTCCGAGCTGGAGACTCCCCAGAAGGTAGTCCATGGACACGTATGTGTAGAGCCAAGTTATAGCTCCCTGTGGATGGGAGAGCTTGTCAGGTCAGACGTGGACACTCCCCCCCAGGTGATACTCTGTCATATACACCCCCCCCCCCCGGGGGATCCGGCGTATATAAGTACGTTCTTTGCTCCCACCTGCAGGTGGTGAAAGCCTGCCATCGCCATCCTCGACGTTCCAGGGCGCCTCTTCTCTCACTCCTTGCTCCTGTCTTCTGTCCCGCTCTCTTTCCTCTCTTTTTCTTGACGTGTAAACGTATCTTACCGTGTTTGGCACATTATGGCCGTGATTTTGCTGATGTGTTGTTAAATAAACAAACTACATGTACTACTCGGCCTCCCCGTGAGCGTGGCTCTGTAAGCGACTAGCTGTTGTCAACTGTACGGACGTCCATCCGACCGGGGCCTTTTATTTATTTATTTATTTGTCAGTTATATGTGGACAGTTTTAATTCAAAGAAGGCAGGATTGTCTCTGCTGTAAGTGCCGGTCCAGTTTGGTGAGATGAAGTTCTTCTTGTAGAAATTTGGAGATGTTGCCTGGACAGCGGCATCTCCGTCGATTTTTCCTCCGATGTTTAACTGCCAGTGACACTCCGGAAATATATCACCCATTATCCATGAAGGCTGGACCTCACGTCAGGTTTCCCTACCCAAGAAACCAGGGGACCATTGAGTCACTGAAGAAAAAAAAAAGCAAGTTTTATTCTTTCCCTTCTCTCAGCAGAACTCGAACCCACAGCGTGTTCCTCTAGAAGCAGACGCCTAACCTCTCGGCCACGGCGCCCCTCTATCTGTAAGTGAAGGCTTGAGTGCTGATGTACTCCACTCCAAGCTGGTGGAGAATGATCGAGGACTGGATTCATCGATCAGCACATCAGGCGGTGGCGGGGGAAGGGAGGTGGTGTTGTATGGAGATGTCTTGTCTATGCCAGTGTGTACTCAGCCATTAGACATTAGAACATGGGCAGACAGCACTGATTGGGCAGACACAGAGAAAGTGCATATGGTGTGAGTCCGTGTAGTGCTGGCTGTTAGTCCATGTACACCTCAGTAAGTGTTTGCTAGGCACAAAGCTTGTCGCTTTTGTTTGGTTTCTAGGGAGAACTTTAGAGAACAGAAGATTCTAAACCGGCAGTTGGCTGTCTGTCTCATGGAGCCGTCCCCCGGGGTTTAAAAGTAGGTTCTCTGCTCCCACCTGCAGGTGGTGTAAGTCCACCAGGGATGGGGTGTCTCACATGGAGTGCCATCCCCGACATTCCAGGGCTGTCATCTCTTCTCTCTTTCTCCTTGCTCCTGTCTTCTGTCCCGCTTTCTTTCCTCTCTTCTTCTTGACGTGTAAACATATCTTACCGTGTTTGGCACAATATAGCCGTGATCTTGTTGATGTGTCGTTAAACCCCAACACAAACAAACAAACATCTCATGGAGTGGAATGTTCCAGTTCTCTGCGCGTGT
Source organism: Peronia peronii (assembly GCA_039654565.1). Classification (NCBI taxonomy): domain Eukaryota; kingdom Metazoa; phylum Mollusca; class Gastropoda; order Systellommatophora; family Onchidiidae; genus Peronia; species Peronia peronii. The sequence goes on along the minus strand of JBCEWB010162662.1, from coordinate 4,899 downwards.
GTGTGTGGACAGAGAGGCCGAGGGATGGTGAGAGGGTGAGTGTTGAGAATGGTCAGAGGATGAGAGAAAATGTGACCATCAGAAAGGCCGAGCTCCTGGCCGGGGAAGGGAGTCAGTGAGCACAAGGTCAGCTGGGTGTGATCTCTCCGGATGAAAGTACTCAACACTTCTTAACATCGTCTCTGTTGGCTTGTAACTGTTTGATGTCGAAAACATTCTCTCTCTTTCTCTCTTTCTCTCTCTCTCTCTCTCTCTTTCTATTTCCATCCCAGCCTTTCCCTCTCGCTCTCTCTTTTTCTTCCTGTATGTTTCTGCCCTATCTCTTTTCCCTTATTTTCTCTGTCTTTCCCTTCTCTTCTCTGTACTGGCCTGTTACTGACATGTAGCCTACATCTATTGTGTTTATCCACTGGCATAACTGGCTTTGTCACTGTTGTCAGTTGTTAATGTCAGCTATGACATGGTCAGACATAGAATTGTCATCAACAGTTAGTGCATTGTAAAACAGATGTAGTTCATCGTCATCTCTAGTATTCCAAAAATGTGTCCGTTGTTTTAGTTTTGGCGATTTCTCAACCTGGCGCACGACATGGATGTTTTGTAGTTGTCAACAACAACAGCAACAACAACAACAACAGTTGCCTGCCCTAAGCCTCCTATCTTACACCCAGAGGGACACATGACCAGGTGGCAGTGACAGCTGACCAGCTGATCGCTCTGTGTCCAGGTCGTTCTCTGCTTTCCTGGCTGTGCGGGCAGTGACAGGGCACAGATGTTAAGTTGGTATGACTGCAATCGGTCCGGTCTACAAAATACCAATATCTCGGCTTTAAGGGCCTGCCCAATTTGGTGAGAGGGAATTGTTGATGGCACTGCTGGCGTGTGGTCAGGGATGTTCCCAGCTGTGCTGATCGTGTGGCGGACCGTGTGCAACAGGCTGACAGGAACACCACAATGTCTGGATGTCTGGTACTCCTGCTGCTTTGTCTGTGAGACTTGGCCTTTGATTTGACCCATCTCCGCAGATAGGCGAACTAACAGGATGTGAGTGAGGCCATGCACAACAGGAATCCCGTGGATGGTCAGTCGTCGATAGATGACAGGGAAAACTTTAAAGACAGTTCTCTCCACTCTCAAAAGTAGCATGTAATGCTTCTCTTAAAACAAGAAAACACATAGCATGTTTGTATGTTTGTGTTGGGGTTTAACGACACATCAGCACGATCACGGCTATAGTGTGCCAAACATATTTACACGCCAAGAACTTCTTCTCAGAGAAAGAGAGCGGGACAGAAGGCAGGAGCAAGAAGAGAGAAAAGAGATGTCAGCCCTGGGACGCCGGGGATGGCAGTCCATGGAAGACATTCCACCGATGGTGGGCTTTCACCGCCTGCAGGTGAGAGCATAGAACCTACATATATACCCCAGGCCCATGCGGGGCACAATAACATGTATGATGCTGAAATCAAATAGACTGCATATTTGTGGTAAAATACATTGGCAATTAAAATATGATGGGTTGTTGCAATTCTCATCTTCGTCTTTCTGATTGTGAATGGCTTTTCCCTCACCCACACGACATTGATATCGACACACATACCGATGTGTGAGCTGACAGGGTATCAGCTGTCGGAGATCGATGGACAGAGAGAGAGGCCAGCCTTGTACAGTCTGACAGACGGGCGGGGTTTCCCAACTGTTGCCGTAAAAAAACTGTAGGAATTGGTGCTGAGTTAATCCAAGTCTCCTACAGCCACATCCACCTGGACTCTTTCGTCTTGTCCTCATGTTGTTCTTCTCGTTTGCTGGCTCCCCCCCCCCCCCCCCAAACACACACACACCCACATCTCCTTGCCGCCATAATGCCATGTTTGGCCTGTTGGATTGCCGTGTCTTTATTTTGTTTCCGCCTTTCTCCTTCTCTGCTCGCTGTCTTTCTTCCGGATCGTGTATTCCCGTTTCTGCTCTGGTTTGACATGTTGAATCGTCCACTCCTCCTCCCCCCTCCCCCCTCAAACCCCCACAATGTACAAACGACGATGCCTACCGGCCCACTGACTTAGTCTTGTGTAACATGTTCTCTTCCCCCGTTCCACCCTCCTTCTCCTCTTAGACCAAAAATGACATCAGAAACTTACCAGTAAGTCCGAGTTTCGATGACCAGAGTAACATTCCTGTTTGAAAATGCCAATTCCTGTCTGTAGGTGACATTTTGTCCCTACCATCTTATGACAAAGTGTTCTCTCGTATGACATAAACTGTAAAGTTTCTTTCCAGATTATTATTGAGTTGTCTGCGTCCGCGTCATCCTCAGCTCATTCTTTTGTGGAGAAATGTCGCTACAGTGTGTGGCCTGCGACTGACAGTCAACTGACAGTAGTCACACGTGACAGGTTTAGATTACGCGGACTTCAGAGACGCTGGAAAAGCCCATGCCTCCAAACCTCCTACCGTTCTCTGGCCAGACGGGCTTGTAGTTCAAAATATGAAACTGTTGGTCAAAACGTGATTTGAGGAAATTGTGAACACGCGGCGGACCACACGCAAACTGCATGTTTACATGTTTACGCATATATGTGTTCTTTTTTTAATAGCTGACCTTTACAATCTTTATCCAATTTCTGCACATCTCGTGATATATATATAATTATTGTACTTGTTAACTGGTAAATGTCGACAACTGTGCTAGGAGCAAAATAACTGTAATCGTGCTGATGCGCCGTTAAACACTCACAAACAGGCAATTCCACATTACTTACAAAATGTTTGTTCCATATTATTGCAAAGTATTTTTTTTTTAAAACAAGGATATTGGCAATGTGACCTTTCCTCGGTTGGACATTTTGCTTAGTATTGAATGGAGATCATGACATGGGATGAGGTGGAGAGAGTGTGTGTGTGGGGGGGGGGGGGGATTGGGGGATCCTGGTAGTAGAATGTCTGCCGACTGAGAAAATGGGCCTGGTGGTGTAGATTTTAGGTGGGGAAAAGAGGGATTGGGGGGAGGGGAGGGAGATGTCGAAGTAACCCAGTGCCTGATAGATCAGGAATGTCATGTCGATCAAACCCCCCCTTTCCCTCCCCCCCACCCAGGCCGCTCCACTGCAGGCGTGGCCATGATGTGGCGTGGCAGCGAGAAATGTCAAAGACCAGACTGTTGAGTGCCCGATTGATTTATTTCCTGGGCAGATGGAGATAATTATAGTATGTACGCCAGAATCGTGCAGTTGTGGTTATTTGTGCTTGAGGGAACTTTGGCGGTGTTCACGTGTTCACAGACTAACCAACGGTTTTTTCTATCAATATTTGTGGCCAGTATGTAACTAGTGCAACACAGCTGACTTTCACAGATCCTCATCTGAAGCGCTGAGCTCAGAGTTTTTTGATCCTGCAAGCATTTCTCCATCACTTTGTATTTGGCGGTAGGACATCCAGCACTTGTCCAGCACTCCAGTCTTGTCACTCAGCCAGGCTTGTGTCAGGCAGAGACCAGTGGCAGGTGACAGCCAGGGGTAGTAGTACTGTCACTGTCAGTCCTCCAGTAGAGCGATGGTTCCTTGATCTTGTGACCAATCTCTAGATAGGTGGTTGTACAATCGTGTTCCTCCGTGTCTGTGGCGGCAGTGAGCCCGAGCCTGGAAATGTTGTCTTTGCCCACTCCTGATGTTGATGGCTCAGAGTCTCTTCTTCTACCTGCACTACCGCTTTGTCGCTCCTCATCCACTGCTCCGCTTGGTAATACGTGTAGTATTAACAGGGCCGCGATCTTGTTTGCATGAAGAAGATGTAAGAACACATAGCCAGGGTTACGCTGGTCCTACCAACCAGTAAGTGATCTATACTTGTTTTCTAACGGCAGGGCTATGTGATATTAGAACAAAGGAGTGGGTCGCACCAATTTTGTCTGCAGGGCAAAATAGCTGGCGACAAAAAGCTACGATATCAGATGAATTTCCCAGCGAGGGGAGGAGAGGTGATCATCATTTCCTGCCATCAACGTCCATCAGTTTGTGGCCAGCCAGACATGCTGTCATCTTGTGTGCGTATCCAGACAGTGTTGATGTGTGTGCAGCCGTGAGACCTGGGACAACATGGGCTGGTTGTGATAACAAGCTCAAGCTAGGAGATGGTCCGCTGACTGAGGTGGTCTGCCCTTGCTGCAGGCCTTGTCGTGTTGCCCTAGTCAGGTTGATTAGCGGAAGAGATTTGCGTCTACAGACAGAAGGTCAGCCGGGCTGTTGCGCATGCGTATGACGTCATACCGCACGAACTACAGGGTTAGGGTTGGGGTATATAGAATAATAATAACTTATTTAGATCAATCTAAATCTAGATCTTTGCATAAAAAACAACAAGAAAATGTCATGTTTGACCCGGTTTCCCATGTAAACACAGCAGATTGCCCGTTTCCGTACATGCGCATTAGGCCGGCTGACCTTCTGTCTGTAGACGCATGTGTGGAGGAGTGGGTGGGACAGGCAGTGACAGGGCAGGTCCAAGCAGGCACAGGGAAGACGTTATGTGTGACAGACACGATATGGCCACTGCTCCTATCGGTGACGAGGCCAGTAGGTGGCAAAGAAAGCTCCGCTCCAGTCCTGGCACTTTGCTGGACACATGACTGCCCACCATACATCAAGTTTTGTTTGTTTTTAATCACTTTTGGGCCTGGTCTTTGAAGTTGGTGGGGGACGCACACATACAGCGAGAGAGGGAGGGAATGGGAAGGAGAGAAAAGTCTCATGACAAGTTGAAAACATGATCATTATGTTATACTTTTTCAGAATGTTCTGTTGGGCAAGTTTCACATAGAAGAGCCAAAGTGGTTTTGGGGGGGGGGGGGGGGGGGGGGGGGGGGGGGGGGGGGGGGGGGGGGGGGGGGGGGGGGGGGGGGGGGGG
>JBCEWB010162640.1:0-10413 GCA_039654565.1 Peronia peronii | reverse complement strand
ACTGATACTTTCTTTTTTTGATCTTAGAAATCAAGTCTATGTCTTGTGCTGTCTCACTGTCACTGCTGTTTATTTCACTGTCACTTAGCTCAAATTCAGATTTCAAGTCAAAGTCAAGAGAACTAAAAGAGCAGTCCGAATCTTCTTGATCTCCACAAGCTTTGGACATCTCTCTGCCACTAGTACGCCTTGATGCTCTTGTTACCGAGATGTCCAAGCGAGTCTGGGGATGAGACATTCAAAATTGTGTCAGTACAACGAAGGAACTAAACATGAATACAGATACTCCGATATAACACAAACACAATACACACCAATCTCTCTCTTTCTCTCTCTCTCTCTCACACACACAAACATATACAAACACATATACACGCACACACACACACACTCACACATAACACACGCACATATGTATATGTATGGACATCTGGACATTGAAAACAGTTTAAGCCGCTTGAAAATAGGAAATAAAAACAAACTTCAGAATCTAAAAACTTACAGATACAGATGCATCCAAAATGGCCTTAGGTGCCCTTCCTTCTTTGACTGCTGAGGCTTTGTTGAGAACTGCCTGTTTCCGCTTGTAATCAATCTGCTCCTTCAATTTTCTTTTGAACTGAAAAAGAACACAAAATAATGAATTTTCCCGGGAAATGATGCATCAGTCATGTGTTTTAATCATACATTAACATACATTTCAAAACATTTTATTGGCAAGGCGCAGTTCTTTCTATAAATCAAAAAAAAAAAAAAGAGTACCTTTATTCATTCTGTCTAAAACTCATCATTTTTCCAATCAACACAAATCAAGTCAACAAAATCCTCGCCCACAGCACAAGTACAATAAACAGAGGCACTCGGTTGTACTGTTTGAAACTGAGTTGTCTAGTAGCATTAGTTTATGGATAAACCCCCAGACCTTCTGTATCATTTAAACCAGGTCTTCAGTAATTTATTATTACAACTGTGTTAACTTAATGTTAGCCTAAACCATATTCTTTTTGCTTTAAGCTGCAATCTTACCTTGTTTGAAAGTTCCATGTTGCCCCGAAAAGCTTGTAGATCACTTTGGTCGGAGAGCGGGAAAAAATTCGGCAATCACACACAGGAAAGCGGTGAGCTCGTGTGTTGCGCGGAAACGGATGCTGACGTATTGTTCTATTTTTAGCACACTTACACGGGTTGTCAGCTGACAAAAGCAGTGTGCAACGGAAATTTTCCATTCATTCAGTCTAAGTGCACAACTATCTTATTCAGTATATTACGTTGTAAGCATGGTGCTTTGTGAAGATTGAATTGCGGCGTATAACTATCTCAAGTAAACCTAAGATGAGATAGTTTGCCCATTATAGGAACTCGTTATTCACATCTTGCGTGCACAAGTATCTCAAGTCTCGAGTTGAGATACTTGTCAGTTCAAAAAGTCTAACTTGATGCTTACGATAGTTGGTTTTTGTGCCATAATATTAAAAGTTCTTGACAGAAAGGTTTAATATTTGGTGTGAAGATGCGCCTTTGGTCTGGCCATGTAATGATGCAAAAAAAACGATTTGGCCAAAAAGTCGACTTGAGATAGTTGTATCCCACAGGGTCGATGTGAGTTCATACAAAGTTTCATTTCATAAGTTTCATTAGAAACGGTCGATTTCTTTGATCAAAGTGTGCCACTACAAAGTTTACAAGCTATAGTATGGCACTGCAGTAGGCCCACCGAAGATAAATGATCCATAGATTTTTATTTTGTGGGAGACGAAGATGTGGACCATAGTTTATTGTCTCAATTCGAATATACTATACAAGGATTTTCGGAATATCACAACAAAAATTTATGTTGCCAGTGCTTTACCTTGACAGGATAATCGCTTTAAAAAGTTTTCAAACTGGTTGAGTACTTGGAAGCTTGCAGTTCAGCATATTAAACAAATTATTTTTACAGCCTCTCTTACATAGACGTCATTGAGTACTGAAATTCCAACTAGAAAATGAAACTTGGCGCACAGTTTTGAGAAGAGCATCAGAGTCACACGACACCAAAATGCGAGTAAAGAAGAAGAAGGAGAAGACGGAGAAAAATAAAAGGAAGAAGAAGGACGATCGGGAGAGAAATAAAAAAAAAGGAGATCAAGAAGAAGAAGAAAAGAGAAGAAAGATAATAAAATAACAACAATAGCAAGAACACAAGCAGTAGCAGCAACAACAACAACGAAATAGCAACAAATAATAGTTATTGCTTTACCAGCTAAATATTAAAGAATCAGGCTCACACCTACCTCTTTTCGCAGATCCAAATCAAAAAATGGAGACGAGCAAGAGGATAGGACAGACTGCATTGTCATGGTTGACCTGGTGAATAACATCAGATTAATTAGCATAGTATTGATTACTGTCGAAGCCATATAGCCAGCTGTCACAGGGAATTAAAAAGTAATTTCTATTTAAATTAAATTACCTTCTTTATTCCCATTTCATTTCAATATCTCTGTTACTGGCGGCGATTCAAACTTTCACAGAAAAAAGAATTGTAACAACACTGGTGACTGGTTAAAACTCTGGCAGTGTTCTCGAATAAGATTGGATAAGACATCAGTTTTATCATATTCAGTGTGGGAAACGTTCTGCAGGAATTGCATGCTGATTTTTTAATTAAATTTTGTAGTTTAAAAATAATAATAAAACAAAGATATGCATTTAAGCCGTACCATTCCTTTAACAGTAAGATCCCATTACCATTTTTAAAGATCGATTCACACATAGGACAAAGATAATGTGGAGTTAGATAGATTTTTCAAATACTTAGATAATCATGTTATTTTTGGATATTTTCGATGCCCTATGAAATATCCAGAACCAAGGGACGTACATCCCTAACAGAACTTTTCCACTGAAAACACATAAAGCGTAGCTAGATCTGTCCCCAACTGCCAGAACCCGTGCAAAAACTACCTCACCGAAGACCCACCGCTTCTCCATAACTTCGATCAAATACAGGATCGGGCAATTCTCCCCAGATAACACAGACGAACCAAAACATACAGAAAACGGCATCGCAAAACAAAAGAACAGAACTAGCTGCTCAAACTTCACGGACCGTCATCGAAGCTAGGTTGTTTTCTTTTTGTCCAAATTCGAGTATTGTTAACCTTACTGATGATACTCTTGACGTTGATAAAGCTTCTCTTTTATCCAAAGACTTAGATTTTTGCCCCAACAGTAAATATTTAAATCACCATCATGTTTTTGGATGCCAATGCAAGATAAGACTCGATTGTCATTTTGAGGACACAAAATCTGACAATCAATCAATTCCTCCCAAACTGTATTCCCCGAGTGAAAGGACCTGCAGGAAAAAACCAAGCCCTGTCTTATTTTGTAGTAATTTTGAAAAAGAATTTATGGCTCTCACTACTTCTCAGATTAACATTAGGGATTTCAAAGTAATGCCGAACGTCATGCACGTGCCAAACTCAAAACATACAAAGAAATCATTAAGAGAGAAGCAAACAAGGCTACTGTGCTGTATTGTTAAAGAGATCTGTCTTTGACGCTAAAATGTTGAATATGTTAGCTCGCCCCACCAATTACAAACCTCTCTGGAATACAGATCTAAATATTTTAAGACGATCTCATAACAAATTGTTAAACTCAGTAAAAATTTCTGACCAGTTGAAAGACAAGAAACTAACAAAAGACATAAAAACTTCCTCTTTTCACGATCGCCTTTAAATTTGTATATTAAACCTCTGTGACAACAAAGAAACTCAGACTCTCTCTCTCTCTCTCACTCTTTCTCTCTCTCTCTCTCTCTCTCTCTTTCAGAGCTGTTTTCTCCATCTCAGGTCCCAGATAAAAAATTTCCTGTTTCTTAGATTATATTTAAATCCCTTTATTCTTTGAGAACAAATATATTATAAAGACACGATGCATTTTTTATCCAATGTCAATAACCTTTACAGCTCATGATCTGTTCTTTGGCCGGCCACGCCAACTGCCATAGACGTAGTGACATTTATATATACTTCACTACCACACGAGGAAGGAACAGACATGGAGAGAAGCCTTAGTGTAGTGCCTGCATGAAATACAACCGAAATCAAATATCACAGATCCGTGTCTCAATATCATTGCATATAGCAAACCAGAGAGAAACAGCTGGTCGATTGTTGAAAATCGTTGTTTCAATTTTTTCATTGCCTTTTTTTTTTTCACACAAAAATCATAGTGCAGGACCCCTCCCCCCCCCCCACCCCCCTCTCTCCTCCTCTCCCCCCCTCCCCCTGAAAATGGTGTTGGGATCTTCCAATTCAATGGGTGGGAAGCTTGAAATACTCATCTTCTTACGCATGGATATTTTTTATTCAAGAATAACATACAGCTTCAGCTTAACTTCCTGACACACAGATGTAAATGATACGAACAAAGCACTTTCTAACAGCTGCATATTATTTCGCAGTGCATTCAGGTGAGTCCATTGGTAGACACCCATGTTAAACTCAGACCGTCAGTGTTATCAACATATCTAAATGTGATAATAACTTAGGCTAAGGGTGTTTGAATATGACATTTTATAGTCTGGTGACGGGTTATATAATAAAGTAGAAAGTCGGAGGGAAAAACGGAGTGATAAATTCTGCAATTCTGCTCTTTGATACAGCTCCTGACTTATACATGTTATATCAGGGAAATGATGATAATTGACAATGTTATCACTCTGACATTCAACTTCTCTAGTTAGTCCATGCCACAAAGGGAAGACAAAAGAGAGACACACTTATACTTGTGTTGAAGGAGAGAAGAGTTTAATCTTTCAGAGCATTTTGATGTATATCAGTGTATCTATTTGGGTGGCATAAATCTTGATGTCAGGTAAAATCCTATTACAAAACTATGCTCAACCTAATAATTAACACCCAAAGCCATGGCAAAAATTATTTAAAAGCGAAGTCATGCGATGTTTTCTTTCATAGCCGAATAACCATGGATAACAGAAATTTTGTATTCAAAGTGAATAAGATACAAAGAATATTGGTGAAGGTATAAATATACGCCCGGTTGTCTTTATTCCCTTCACATGTTGACATTGCAAATAAATTCATTTATCTATAATCAAACAACTTTTCAAAGACAGGGTTATCAAAATCACTTCGACAGCTGGCAATCTAGCTAAGACAATAATTAATAAATGCAAGTTAATAATATCGTCATAGAGCAGGCCAGCTGTAGAAGGCCATCTTTACTTGTGCCGTGTGTTCTTTTTATGGTTTGGACTGGGAAAGCCGAGGTAAGGAATCGGCCTGTTTCTCCAACATTTATCTAGTATTGTCATTGCTATTTATATTTATTGCCAATGTCGTCGTTGTTGCTGTTGTTTTTTGTTACTACTATGATTCACTTTCTTCTTATTATTCCTCCCCCCCCCCCCCTCCACCTCCCTTTTTTTGTTTCTGCTCCTTTTTTGTTCATTTATATTACTGTCATTATTAGTGACTTTGGAATGACGGATCTTTTTTCTTTTCTGAGTTTGGCATTGGGGCGATTTTGAGGCTATAATTATTTTGTGTTTTTCGTTCGAAACTATCTGTAGCTCGACACTGTATGTCATTTCACAACAGTATTTCTGTGATTGATGGCAAAATTTTATGTGAGATTAAACAGGTTGAATCTGTTTACGAAGTTCAAGATATGTCTGTCTCTTTATATGAGCTTTTGTTTGATTCTAATGTCCTTGTCAAAACTGTGTCACCTTCTAGTCTATTGAGGGCAGAAATTATTAATTACACTGACGCTGTATGGTTTGTATAAATGTATCTAAAATGCCACAGGGTAATCTTCTAAATGCTCAGATAGCTTGAGGACTTCCAAAAGAATTGTACTATCAGGTTTTAAGGGCATCGGGCGTCCTGAAATATGGTTTTCATTCAAAAAATGCGATTTTGTGTTTCTGTTTCCCCAATGAAAGTCCTGCCTTTTCTAAATATAAAAATGGTATTAAAAATGGATATGTTAATTCTAACGTCTTTGATCCAGGTCATTCAACAGATGGCCCGGGTTACTGTCAACCAGGAATTGGTTTCCTCTGGTTGCTATAGATAGTAATAGATCACCATGCAGGGGTATTTGGCCAGATACAAGCAAAGAGTTATGAAAAAAAAGGTGATTAGACCTCTTCTAACGATATTATGAGCCCGAGAGTCAGGAATAGATGCTTGGTGAATACTGAGACGAAAAAAAAAAAAAAAACTCACGATCAAGCAGATTATCAGTGAAGCCTTCAACAGGCGTTCTGAAATGACCACTCACGTCCTATACATAATAAACATTCTCTTTTATTTAAACTGCTTCAGAGCACAATTGGGAACTATCTCCCACAGCATATGTCAATAGACTCCTGGTTTTGACAGAGAAAGATATGCAGACCACACAAAGGCCATCACGAACCTGGAAATGACTTTATGGAAACCTTTATAATAATGGCGGGTAGGGTGCAAAATTCGAGAACAGATATGAACAGAAAGCCTGGGAAAGGCAACGGAAGACTTAGAAGTCATGGAAAAAAAGGCTACTCGGAAAAATAAAAACTTCTCGATGTCATTCTTTTCCTTAAAAAAAAAAAAAAACGAATTTTTCTCAAAATATGTTTTTTTGTCACTATTTTGCCACTAATTTTTTTATCACTGGCCCGATTCTAACCAAACTCGGCTTACATCATTTTCACTAAACACGTAAATATGCGCGTCCCATTCTGTTTTTCAGTTTGGAGAAAAACACGTTTTTATAATGAAAAAAACAGCAAAATTTGACATTTCAGTACATGGCATTTTCACAAATTTCAAGAAAACTTTCATTTTACGTATATAAACACTTGAAACTTCATATTTATTTTAGATGAAATATTACATAACATGTTCATCAAGTTTCGTTAAATTCTATTGATATTTGGCGGAGGAGATAGATTTCAAATACAGCCATTTTCGACAAGCCAAAATCCCAGATGGCTTCGTTGCCATGGCGACCATTTAGAAAGTCAATTTGTTTTTCACTGTTTTCCCCTAATTTGAAATGCTGAATTCGACGAAAAAGGATAAAACATTCTGCCTCTAATACAGTAACAATAAAAATAATAATAATTATTGGCCCGATGAAGAGCCAAGCGGGCTCGAAAATTTGGCTAGCGTTAAAAATTCATTTTATTACCTCAGTTCTAAATTTTTCATATTTTTTTTCAACTTTTTTGGTGTATTTGATTAGTTGCCGGCGGACAGTAGTCTTAATTTAAAGACATTTTTCGTAAAATAATAATAATAATAATAATAACAATATCATCATCATCATCATCATCATAATACAAACGCTACCATTATCCGCCCAAATTCCCCTTATGCAATTTTAGCCATGATAGCTAAACAATGTAAGTGTAAAACTGTAAAGTGTTCTCCTACCACATTACATGATGCTTACGTTTCTCCTTTTCTCTAGGATAAACGAGTACAAGTCGATCGATGGATGCAAACAACGGACATGATGTGAACAAATGAGTTGTCAGCCATTGAAATAGTAAGATCAGACACTTAGAGAACCCATACTGATTGATGAGTAATAAACCTTACTCATCAATGAATATTGTCGATTAATCAAACTATCTTTGGCATGACGGATATCTGTACCATGATCTTCTAATGTGATTCTAATTTAGTTTACTTCTAACTATTTCATAGAATTTTGATAAACTCTGCAATACCTCCGCACTTTAAAAGTACATTTGATATCATGAACGAAATTTCGAAAGTTTATAACGTTTCTCTTGTCAAAAGACAGCTCAATAAAGATGTTTTACCTCTGTTTCTACAAACTAATTTCAAAGAAGTAAAGTGAGGGGAGGAGGGTGGCTACCTGCTGATATTCTAACAAATTTGCCGACAACGAGGCTTAATGGTAATCTTCCAGCACAATCCATTTACCTCATTTACAGGGAGAGGTGCTGGATGCTGAAATAGAACAGGTGGTGTATTTAGTAATATTAAATTTTCCTGGAATGGAGGGGAAGGTGAGCCGAGCATTTCACATTTGCAATACTGATATTACTTGTCCATTCTAAATTGTTAAGATAAGAAGTCCATGTTGGACGACAGTGAAAACATGTGGCTTCTCCTCCATGAGCAGAATCATGGCGGATGTAAGAGGCCAAAAAGCATTTCGACCAGAGCCAAAGAATGATTCTTAATTTTCCAAGGTTAAACCAGATTAAAATATTATTGTCTCAAAGGCACATACACACACATACTCATCATTGTCATATACATACACTGGCGCGCATTCTAGGTTGAAACTAAAACAGTTAAAGTTCTTTTAAATATCTTTGTGGTGAATATTGTGCTAAATGTGTACCCACAGACTGACAATCATGTACACGATCTATCCCTTAAACAAGTATTCAAAACTTGCACTTTCTACATCATGTGGGTTATTATCTTTTCTTCAGATTTTAGTTTGCTTGTGGTCACTAACTTCTACAAAATCTATGGACAATCACGAATCAATGATGATCATTTTCTAGCCAATACAGGAACCATTGTCCTCTTTTGTATTTTCATAACCCTACCTCTATGGGGTATCGTGGTAGATCGTTTGGCACCAAGAATACTTTCATATTATATACAGATAGCGTTTCTTTAGGATCTGCATTCTGGTTTTTCACACCTCTTGTTAACAAATGGTTTTATCTTATCTGGACAGCCATGCTTGACATTGTCAATGCTGGATTCAACGTCGTGTTTCCAGTGGGAGTTTTGAAATTCTTTGGTCCTGCTTATCTTCTGACTAACTACGGCTTGATCCTGACCGGCTCAATAATTGGCAACCTTGCTGGACCATCTCTTACAGACGTAATTCTTTCCAGTATTGGATTTTTGGCCTGTTTTGCGCAAGCTCTGTTTAATTGTTATATGTTTGGCGTTGGTCGTACCTTTCTTTCCCAGATCCGAACTGTACTAAGTAATCTTTCTAGTAACTGCCCCTATATAATAGGTATCTACTCGTTTATGTATTAAACATTCAATGAATTTGATAATGAAGCATAGTTCTTTACAAAATTTCTTTCAGAGATATTTCTCCATTAAGCTATTTCAGCAGTACAATTATACCCAATCTGATTACCTCGGATGAAAAGGATAATCAGAAATAATACTTGGTCCAAAAATGTCTGGGTGCGTTATAACAATGTGTTTAATTCATTCTGACATGTTTTCCACTCGTTAAATCATAACTTTGAGCTGCTTAAGAATGGAATTTCAAGTAGATATATTTGTCTTACAATACAAATATTTATGTATTTTTGTGTGTGTGTGTTACTATAATATCCTTCATTTTTTAACAAAATATATTCATGATTTTCTTTATTTATATTTTCTTTCCGATAAGTAAGAAGATAAACAATGTTTACACATTTAATGTTGTGTTTGTCGCTATTCGTTTCTATGAAACGGTAACTTTCACGTTTCTGCCCAGCTGATTATGTGATTGGCAAGACATCGTGCATTAAAAAAAGTGGAATGAGGAGGGCTGATGAACAGATTATTTTTAACCACTACCATTATCGTAGTTTGTGTAGTCAAATTGGAGCAAACTGTGCCAAAGGAGTGGGAACAACTTTTGCCATCGCAACGTCGGCCGTCCTCGGTATGGTCATCTGTTGTTTAATATAAATAAGCATCTGAATAATCCAACTGATCTGATTTGTTTGAAATTTTGAATACCTCTCTCAATTCACTATTTAAAAAATAATTGGGAACAAAGGAATTTTGTATAACATGATTAATTATTTTTCCACAATTTTTTAACACTAGTAAAGAACTTGCAGCCTTGGTGGAAGATTTTTTTTTAAACACAGGACAACCCAACACTCCCCTGCCCCTGAAAGTGTATGGCACACCTCGATGTTGCTATTTTGGATGATTAAACTGAATGTTGCTCAAAGAAAACGTTTTTCTTGTTTGAGATGCTGTGCGAGGAGAAGAGAGAAAGAAGAATAACAGAATGCATCATTCTGGCAAACGTACTGTTCGGATCAAACAGCCTCCCGTATTTACTATTCAATCATTATCGCCTTTTAGAATAACATCAAACATAATAAGCTGTTTCAAACTTTAAATAAGTAGAAACATTAATATATATGTAACAATCTTGTGTGCCAAATTTCAGACGGATATATTCAGCAGTTTTCGAGTCCATAAACCTTTTTCTTGATTTGTTGCAGATTTATATAGCATGGGGTGGCATTGGAATGTAAAATTCACTTGAATTAGCAATCTCTTAATTTTTGAAAAAAAAATGATAAAGAGAAAATAGATGGATAGATAGATAGATAGATAGATAGATAGATAGATAGATAGATAGATAGATAGATAGATAGATAGA
>JBCEWB010162629.1:0-10413 GCA_039654565.1 Peronia peronii | reverse complement strand
ATATATACACATACATACATACATACATACATATATATATATTTCAAGCAACTGCTGTACATGACAAATCCTCTGATGGTGCTTTACCAGCCTTGGTTGTTTTCTGTACACTACTGTGGCATTGAACTCCTGGTATTAAGGAAGTACTGTACTATGCAAACCTTTACTTAAGGAGTCATCCCCCCCCTCCCCCCTTTTTTTTTATTGCTGCAGGTGAGCGATACGGTAGATATCAAAAGCCAAGAACGTGAATGAAAAGAACAAAAATAAAAATAAAAAACACAAAAGTTAAGAAAGAGGAAAGTAAGATGCGAGTGTACGGATGCATGACTAGTGCTTAAATGGTAAAAGAATGAGAATAGAGGGAACTTTCACAAAATGAAATCAGAGACGTTTTGAGCTTTCATCTTCACAGTTGAAGAAAGAAAAATTCTGTAATGTAATTTAAAAAAAAAAAAATGTGCAAAAGTGAATTAACTTAAGTCACTCCTCTTGGTGAATGAAATTTATTTCTGCACCCTAATTTTACACCCAGTTAGGACTCTACTTTTTTCATAACTCGGACTGAAAGGTTGTGCTTTGGTACCACTCTCCCATGTCTTACTTCTGTATTGTGTTATTGTATTACACGATTTTGAAAATCACAGATATATTTATGACAACATGGACATTGACAACTCCCTTAGAGACTCGGGCAACTCCCATAGGTTTGTTTGTCCTAAAGTTAAAAAAATACACATTTATAGTATACACAAAATATGAATCTTGCAAATCCGGGGATTACATAACTTACACAAGTGGTTTATTAGGTGATCACATGTATGTTATTTTTTTATGAGCATACCTACATTTTGTTGATTGTCCATACAGTGTGATTCACTGGTATTCCATATGTCATTGACACATAAGAACACAATAGATTTATTTAGAACATGCTGAAGTATTTTCAGATAAAATCCTATACAAATGAGGCCAGTTTGATTTAACTGTCTCCCTCTCTGTTACCTTTCTTTGTCACAGGTCACCAGAACCATCCATGATGTGGAGAATGTTGTGGTATATCGAGAGAAGGTCTCGGGGGTGTTTGGGCCTCCCATGGAACCCATCAGCCTGACCTTTGATCCCAAGGGGAAATGCCTTGTGAATGTTCTGTTCAAGCCAGTACAGCGAGTGTCCATTGTGTCGGCTGAGACGGGGCAGATTGAGACTATCTCTCTCCTGGCAGTGCTAAGGATGCTGGCAGGCAGAGGCTACAAGTTTTGCCCAGGACTGCCTGAAAAGTTTGTAGCTGGAAAGGTAACAGGATGTTATACGTTACCATATTTGTAGCATAAACTGCTTTGGGTGAAATTCATTTTATGACAGCATTTTGTTAGACATCCAGGCTAGCATCCACATTGCAGGACATTTTACGACATATATTATAAGCTGCATCTTAAGTGAAATCAGAAAAGTTGCTGTTGTTTGTATGCTTGTGCCATGCCGTGTCACATTTTTAACATTTTTCTTTGCCTGTCTTTCACCAAAGACTGATAGTACAACAATTTTCTTGCTTGGGTGGGATGGATTTTTTCCTTTCTTTTTAGAAATGTGCTTGGACTAAATTCTCCTCTTTTTTTATTTCCCACTGCAAATGAGATATACAGGGTGTCCCAAAATAATGTATACATTCTTTGAATCATTATAACAATTCAGTTTATTGATTTTGACTTGTAAATAAGATTGATACAAGAGAAAAAATACACAAAACATATTATTAATGATTAACATTTATATATATATATTTTGATAATCTGTCAGATGTAATTCTGTCTGTTATTTTTATTCTCTTGTGGAAAACTAAAAAACAGAAATGATACAATTTTTCCAATTTTTCTCATCTTCAGCCCTGTAGTAAGTTTGTGGTGCTTCACCGAATGCCCTTCAAACGCTATCAGTCAGTGCACTGCCCCGTGTACTACCAAGCACCACAGCAGAATAACAACATCAAGTCCTCCCCCTGCACATTGTGCCCGCGATGCCTGCAGGCAGCACAGTGGATCAAGAGTTTGCCCCTGTTTCCTCCCAACACTGCAGCTGGTGCAGCGGTTGCACGATCTGTTCAACAGCCGATACCCCCAATGGGTCAAGTCCGAGCCAGCCAGAAAGGTGTGTCTGGTGTAGTCAGTGTAAACCAAGTGGGTATCACCGGAGAAAACAGTGGAGCTAGAATCAGTAGTCTTGCACCCCCTACATCTGCTGGTCCACTTGTGTTAGTTGCAAACTGGCACACCAGGACAGCTGCTGCAAGTTCTGGAGAACAAGAGACAGTGAAAGGGAACACAAATGACAGTTGTGGAGAAATGAGCACAGATCTGAGTGGGAGCAGTGGAAGGGCAGTAGTAGTCAAGCAGCCACGTTTGGTGGGAGTTCATGAAAATACTGACAGAGCACATCTTGATCACAAGGCACTGGCTGAAAAACTCCAGAGTTTGAAAAATACCTTACTGGAGAGGCAGAAAATTGCACAGGGAAGAACTTGGGCAGACAACAAAGGTTTGATATTTTTTTCTTTGTTTCGTTCATATTGAGTCACTTTGATGTGTGAAATTAAAATAAAAAATTTGCATGTGCTTAAACTCTTAGAAGCCATAAGAACAATTTAGCAGAATGGTTTGGTCAGTGCTATCTGCTGTAGGACGGTAAATTGGGATTGGAAAACACACATGCTCTCAGACTGATGATAACAGGCCAGATATCTTCGGTATCATTATTTACCAACCAAACTATTTTCTTTTATCACATGAACGGATTGTTGTTCTGTGTCTTGTTTTTATTCAGGAGACCTGATCATTTAGTGATATTGTTTGTATTTTCTTAGGTATTTAGTTGAATATTTTCAATTTGCCTGGTAATGTTTGCATGGTTATGTTTGTGTGTGATTGTGTTTGGTTGTTAAGTTTTTCAAAGTAGGTGTACTTGTAGACATTGTCTAATTTAGGAATGGTGCAAAGTTGTGTGCATCACTTTCTTAGTTGTTTTATATTTTCCATTCCTCTTTCAGCTGCTGAAAACCAAGTCCGTCCAGGCAGTGGAAAAGGGAGGAAAGGCAAAAAGAATGTATGTCGGCAGTGCAGGAAGCAGTTTTCCACTCCAGCCAATCTGCTCAGTCATTTGCAAAGGCATGAAGGAGTCTCTGGTCGCTGGAAACAACAGTTTCGAGAGAGGTTAAGAAAGAGAGCCCATCCAGTTGTCTCTGGCATGATGAAAGTCATGTCTGAAAGATCTAATCCACTTTCAAATAAGTCCAGGAAAAAGTTTCCTGGTCAGTCAGGAACATCGTTAAAATTATTTCTGAAATACCTGGACAACTGTTTGGAGATTTTTTCACCCCCGTGGAATGGTGTCAAAACTGTTGGTCAAACAAATTCAGCACACCAGGAGAATAAGACAGCAGTCGGCGGCAGTAATAAACGACCACAGTCAGCACCCAGTCACTCAACAGAGTATAAGAGTGATACCCGGCCGACCCTCAGGCGGAGCTCCAGTGGGCTGTCACCTATGCAAACATTACTAGAGGCAGCAGCAATAGCTGGGGATGGTGCAGCAGGGGTTCTCTCCCTCTCCACCCCCACTACTCCCAGCAAGCCGCAGGCAGCAGCTCATTTGTCCAACTTTCCATTCTCCATCATTGGCAGCCAGGCTCAGGAGGAAGGAGAGGACGATGGTGTCCCCAGCAAAAAAGTCCGAAAAAGCACAAGATTGGCAGCAAGAAAAGCCAAGGTAAAAGTTTCAAAAGATACGGATGCTGAAGCCAAGAATGAATCCATGGAAGCCCAAGAATCCAACGACTCTACCCTTTTGACAAACCTGAATCTGTTATCAACAGTCAGCCTGGAGACGGCCTTGCGGGATAAGCCCAGTAACCCTCAGAACCAGACCACTGTCTCCTCACCATTGTCACTCAGTTTTGTGTCACCTCATAGCAAGACAAGCCCAGTCAGTCATCCCTCTGTTCTCACTGCCTCTCTGCCTACCTCAGTCGCTGTTGATTCCCGTCTTGCACTATCTACCTCCAACTCTGCCAGTATTCCTTATCCTTTGCTCAATAACACATCAGGAGGACATGTAGTGGTGAAGAACCTCCAAGGGAAGCCTCTCAGCATTGTGAATTTGCAGAATCGAGATGTTCTTCCTCCAGTACCACCTTTGTTGTTTGCAGGGCAGATACAGACTCATGGTGAAACCTTTTCATTCCGTACTAATTCCTTGCACAGTGAAGCACAGACAGTGTCAACATCTTCTTCATCTACTTCTCTCTCTTCATCTGCCCCAAGGGGCCCTAATGGCCAACTCGCTACATCTGCATTGCCTGCTACATCTGCATTGCCCAGCACTGGCACCAGGCAGGACTCGGCCCACAACCTGATGTCTGAAGATAACTGTGGAGCTATTGACCTGTCCAAACCCAAACCATTTGCCCAGACAAAGACCAACATTCCGTCAGGTCTAGAGAGAAGCATTGACCTGACCACTCTGACTACCCTGCCTCACAACTTGGGTGGTAGCAACAGTCCAACGGATCTGGCGCAATATCTGAAAGCGGTGTCCAAAACATTGGCTGCCAAAGCTCTGGTAAGCAAAGAAATGCCACCACCAACAGCTATTACAACTGATAAAAAAGCAGAAGCAGACCTCCAGGCCCGTTTGTTTGCTAGTGCCAGAAACTATAGAGTTAACAACAAGACAACAAAAAATGCTCCGCAAGTTCAGGCAGTGATAGCTTCATCCAGTCGCCCGCCCCAATCAGGAAAGTCGGGTCAGAAGTCGAATGTGGTGCCCAGCAGTCAAGGGGATGAAATTCAATGCGGTTACAAGTGGAGTGGTTCAGGTGGTTTGGTCAAAGAACGCACACAAATGGTGCGGGAGGTTGTCTCTTCTGATGTGATGGCTAACTTCCTGTCCAAAGCTCAGCAGAACACCTCTGTGTCCCAGCCAGCATTGCCCTCCCCTATCTCTTCCCAGCCACCAGTGCCCAGTCCAACTGTGGTCCAGCTTCCGACTACAGTTCCCACACCACCCTTACCCCTCACCTCTCCAACAAAACCCCAAAATCTCAGTGCTGCACCTTTGGCATTGAACCTGACAACAAGCAAACCTCCAGATCCACCAACCCACAGGAAAGGTGGGCCAGGCAGACCCAGGAAATCTTTGAACAATTCAACACTGCCAGTCTCACCACCCGTGCAAGTCTGGTCCCCCACTTCACCAGGAGCTACACCCAGAAGTATCTTAAGATCTTCATTGCTGAACATCAGTCCAACCATCGTCAGCCAGTTGATGGGGAACCGTATGCCTGTCCCCATAGATAGCCAGGCAACTACTAACGGCAGCCCACTGATTGTTCAACATAAAGCCATAAATCTGTCGCAGACTAGCAGCAGTTCCTCGCCGCAGCCTCTTACCTCCACTGTCAGCACCATATCAAGCCCATCGCTGGCAGCCATGCTGCGTCAGCCTGCAACAAACATCCCAGCTGTTGGGCAAGGTGACCGAAAAGGAAACAGTACAGATGTGTCAGTGATTTCCTCCCAGCATAATTCTCTAACCCTTGGCAAGTCAGTTATGACATTGCCTGGTGGGGTTCAAATCAAATCTGAACCCATGGAGGTGTTCACACCAGGAGATGGTATGGTCATTATGTCCCTGCCCATCAAGGCAGAACGCCGTGACTCTGAATTAGACAGGAGTATGAACGAAGCAGCCAGGGATGATACAGCCTCCCCATCACCCTTGGTGATGGACATCACACCTGCACCAGAAACTGTGAACCTCGGAAACACAGACGATGCTGTGAAATCCAGGGCACCATCAATGTCTCAGGCAGCAGAACTTAACTCTACCCTGAAATGTGAACATTAGTGTTTCCAGACGAGTCTGGTCTCAAGATACCAGTGTGTCAGTTGGCAAAAGTTCCTTGTTGTGTTTGCCAGTTTCCCAACCTTTATTATTTTATGCTGTTCACATTTCAAACTGATGGAGTAGGATGGAAAAATAGACTGACTGCTGTGAAATTTTGGAAAGATATGGCACAACGATATATATATGCATTGACTATTTTCCAAATGATGGTTATGTCATGAGATGAATGATGAGAGCTTAGAAAACTGAGCAGTTTTGGCATGAAATTTTGTTTTTCCAAGTGAATCCTGTATACTAGCTGTCTTGCAAAGACTTAAAGGAAAACTATGGCATTGACATTGGTAAGACACAGATGGGGGCATTAGTGATTTCTCAGGATCAGCTTTAGAAGAAAAAAAATTCTGCTAAATTTAATGAAGCTTTTTGTTAAGAAATGTTAGTATCTGATTTTTGTGTTAACTGTTACATATTTTCACACGTGCAGCCTTAAATTTGTAATTGGATTCAAAGTGTAACAGTGTGTGTTTCACCTTGCTTTTGTATTTTTGTTATCATTTGATTCTTTGTTTTATGTCCAGTACCCCATAGATATAGACGCATTGGCATGTTTTTTTCTTCAGGACTGTGATCATGCACAATTAAAACTCACTTGGCAGAAAGATAAAACTCGAGGAGCAAAAAATCGCAAAGCTTAAAATTGAAAATGTCATACTGATTTGCTAGGAACAAATTTTGTGACATGATAGTTTAAAATTATCGAGGTCATATTCTCACACAGTTTAAGAGTTATGAATTTGAAAAATATCCTGAGTTGTATTTGAGTATAAGTACTTGGGCAAGAAGAGGGAAAATTGGAATGGATTGTTATCAGTGAATCTCAAAAGGAATTAAAGACCCAAAAAAAATAAAAAATGCAGAAATTGAAGAGCAAAATTGGCATATACTAGTACTGGAAATACTTCAACTGTCATAAAATGTTAAAATGTTTTGTATCTATAGAGAGGCATTTACCTGTGAAAGGTGGCATAAACTGATATGTTTCTGTACAGAGGCAAAGATAACTAATCAATTTATTTGATACATATTTATGTTTTTGATTTTATCACTGGATGATACTTAATGCAGCAAGATATTGGTTTACTGATTGAGTGGCAACGATTGATACTTCATGAATGAAGAAAAATGGATTTTTTTTATTATTCCAGGGAGAATGACCTGTATCGATTTTTGACTATTTGTAAGAAATTAGATTTGGAAACCAATAAGGATATGTGCAGTCTTTTAGAAAAAGTCTTTGCTAGGGCTTAGCTAGAATCTGCTGTGAAACCTCATATAAAGGTCAAGACATGTCTTCTCATAACACTGGGTATTGAAGGCAGTGTTACTCTTGTCTCACAACCAGTCAGCACATGTAGTGGCTGTCCTCTAAATGTCTTTTTTTGATTGTCCTTGCTTAATTGATATGCAGTGTGCTTTGCAAAAATCACATTATCACGATTTATTCTGCAAGATTGATTTCATTATCAAACTATGTTAATGATATAGGTCCATAATAGTCTATACATGTCTTTATATGGAAAGGTTGAAAAATTTTCTTGACATCTCAGATTACTTCCCTTCTTTTGATTGTTATTTTTGCCACGCACAGGAGGTATTCACAGGCATGGTAAAGAAGGGAAAAATCATTTTTGCTCATTACACTTGAAACAGACACATTGAAACAGTTGTGTTGAAGAGGTACAGATGAGTTTAGAATGTTATGTATGGAATTTCAAGACTCTTCCTTAATCTAAGTAATGACTTTTTTTTTCTCTCTCTTTCTCTGAGAGGACAAAGATCTCAACTATTAGAACATTGTCCTATGACTACCAGCTAGATGGAGTTCAAGCAAAAAAAAAAAAAAGGAGAAGTGAGCAATGTTTTTTTTAATCTTATTATGACTGCATTATGTACTGGCTGTCATAGCAAAATGTGTATGAAGGGGAGGGAGGACAGAGGAAAGAGCTTGTCAGATGCACCAGTTTCTACAAAAGTGAAGTCAAAAGCCTAGCAAGTGGACAAAACTGTCTCACTCACAGATATCCACACTGACCCATAATCTTTCATATGGGTAATCTGGACTGTGGTTATTAACATTGTTTTTGTAGAAAATAGAAAAGTTCAGAAGTTCACAATAATACAGTTAGGATTTTTTTTTTCTGACATGCTATAAATATGTGGACAGAGCTGATCATAGGAGATATCTACTGCGCAAAAGCCTAACATCCATGATATAATACAGAATGTGTGCTAATCTGATTTCCTGTAGTTTGCGTAAGGGGATTTTGATTACCAACAACATCATATGTAAAAGCAAGTAGAAAAATGTGATGAGTAATACATTAACATTTTAGTTCATTCAAATTCTTATAATTATAAATCAGTAATCATTTTATTCATGCAAAACAGTGATGAACTGGCTATAATTTCTGCAAAAGTCGAACAGAAGTAGAATTAAATTGCCTTCATTCACTATGCTTTATAAACAGCAAGACAAGTTTTCAAGCTTGGCATTTGAGAGATGGTTTATAAATGATCAGATTTATTGTTATCCCAAGTTATAATCCAAAGCTTTTATAATGTCTTTGAATTTCTGTTTCGCTATAACTCCTGAACATAAATAATTTGAGATAACCACCAGAAAGGAGGTTGAAAGACGTAAAACAACCAACATAAATAACCTTTTTCAAAACTTGATTAGAAGTGGATACAAACTCCATATTGCTTGCTACAGGCATGGCCAGGGCTGAAATTTAATGTTGCTAAGATAGATGGCATCGTGATGTCATTATAAGAGTTTTTATAATATATATGGGATGCATCATGACGGTTTGGTCCACAAGGTACATTTTGTGCAAATTGAGTTATTGATACAGTGTGAAAGAGTGATCTCGCAGCTATCCTTTGACACCAGTTTCATTGCTCAATCATGTTATTTGATGGAGTTATGAGCATCTAAAGCTATTGCACATGGCTGTCGAAAGAAATCAAAATTCTGAGAAATTCGCTTTCAAATTTTGCGTTTTATATCTCCTTAGCAACAGACCCTATATTTTTAAAAGTGATTTTATACCTAATTTTTGGAGTTTTATTCCATGTTTTGATATGTTGACATGATGCAGTGATGCTTAAAGATTAGGTTGGTGCAAAAAATCCAAAATTCGACCATTTGACCTCTCCTTGACCTTTCTGCCCCATTTGCTTGAAACCGCCCAGTGTACCTTGTGGACCGAACCGTTGTGATGAATCAGATATACATGTATATATATTGTGTGAGTTTTCTGTTATGATATGTAAAATCAGTTAAACCTGTGGCATTCAATTCTGCTTTATACATTTTGGGTTCTGTGAACTTAGTAACATGACATAGTCAGGTCTATAGAATAGTGAGACTTTTACCTTGCTGGTGTGCTCCTTACAGCTTAAATTCAGTATCAACACATGAAGGTTTGAGCAAATCCAACCTGTGTGGTGCAGCCAGACTCACTGGCCGACCTGTACCTTGGGTGAACCTTCCCACATCACTATCCCAAGGCAAGCAATCTTGTGATTTCCTCTGTAAATTGTAAATATCATGAAATGGGCATTATCTCTAGTGTGCAGAAGATATTTGTAAATCTACACTTGCACTGATCCTGTAGCGACATGAGCATGACAAGTTTTTTTTTTTTCATAAATTTATGTATTATGAATTATATAAGAATATCAAGTACAAAGGTGCATAAAAAAGCGGATTGCTTTTGTTGTTATTTTAATTACTAATTTCTAGAGTGATGAATGTTATTTTGTATTTGTATTTAACTATCTCAGCCAATAGTAAGAATCTTGTAAAGCTGTGGACATGATGAGAGATGAAATTAAAACTGTCTTGTTTACAGCTTTATCTTGATCATCTAAACTATGAATGATAAATAGCATTCTGTTTTTGTTTAAACGTATTTAATATTTAACTTCACTGCTCCTGTGAGTTCCCATAACTTGGCATTTTTTAAATTTGTTTTTGTTGTTTCTTACCTACTTTATTGATGAAGAATGCATATGTGCAGTGAGGTATAAACAACTGAGTGGCCACTTTCTCATTTTAAATACACAGTCATGCTGCATCCAATTCTTCTGAAACACATTTTGTGCAATAGTAAGTAGGAAAAATAGAAAAGTGCAGTTAATGCCTCACCTGTGAACCAGCCCAACATTTAATTCAGGAACTGTATTCTTTCTTCAAATAGCAGAGATATCACATCATGATTTAAGAATTGTTTCTGTTTTTCAACCTTTGGGAGAAACTGCAAAAGTAGTGAAATGAGAGTTTAAATTTGGTCTGAGAATTTTTTTTGTTTTAAAGTCTGTGTTTCCCAAAGGATATGTTGTATTTATACACAATTCATTATATTTCAGTGTTTTGTGTGTGGGGGGGGGGGGGGGGGGGGGGGGGGGGGGGGGGGGGGGGGGGGGGGGGGGGGGGGGGGGGGGGGG
>JBCEWB010162618.1:0-10413 GCA_039654565.1 Peronia peronii | reverse complement strand
TAGGGGCAGAAGACTAAGTCTTCGACCACGGCGTTCCTGCTCACTTTCCTGTTTGAGGATTAGAGTTATAGCCTGTCCCCCCCCCCCCCCCCCCCCCATCTCCTTCCTGTCCTTCCACTCTAGAAATACAACCGGAAAATCTTGTCGACAGAAACCCATTACCTCACCTTCCTTTGGTTAAAAAAGATAACAATGTACATATCACGCCCCCCCCCCCCTTCCTCCCTTTCTCCATCTAGAGCAGTGGTTCCTAATGTTTTTGCATTCACGACCCCTTACCCAAAAACTTGAAACCCACGCGATCTCCAACTATCAGCAGCTTGATTTACATTAATTTTTTTCCATCTCGGAGAGGGAAAGAAACAGCTAACTAAAAATTAATGTTCAAGAATCTGTAATTATTTATTATCAAACTAAAATCATCTAATGGCATAGAAGCACTATAACAGTCACATATTTTTTTTCTTCCCTGAAACAAAACCAAAAACAAACAAAAAATATAAGCAAGAGCATACAAAATGTAATTATGAGTTGAAATTAATTTTATCCCAAGCCACTTCTTGCAAGACTCAGCGACCCCACTGTCAAGGCTTCGTGACTACCCATGGGGGTCGCAAGACACCGCTTGGAAACAGTTGCTCTAGATTTTTTGTTTCTCCCGTATTTCTGTCTCTCTCTCTCTTCTCTCTCTCTCTCTCTCTCTCTGCATACTTAACTATCATAGTGCGAGAAACTTTGGGTTATCTCCAACAACAGGCAGAAAATAACAGCTGCCTGACCTTTGTTGTAAAAGAAAAAGATACACATAGTTTTGCCATCTCTCTCCATCTCTTGCCTTCCCTGTCTGTCTGTCTCTCTCAGCCAGTCTCCGTCTACCCGTCTGTCTGTCTTTTTCTCTGTCTTTCAGTCGTCTGTCTGTCTGTCTGTACGTATGTATGTATGTATGGATGTATGGATGGATGGATGGATGGATGGATGGATGGATGGATGGATGAATGGGTGGATGGATGGATGGGTGGATGGATGGATGGATGGATGGATTTATGGATGGATGGATGGATGGATGGATGGTCTTTTAGTCTCTCTTATTTCTCGGTCCCCAGTGTCTGTTCACTCTATGTTTCTGCAATTTTATCGCTAATGGTCAGGTATTGTTGAGAACACTTTGGACTAGTAAACCAAGAAGACAAAGAGTGACTGTTTAACTTCAACAACAACGATGGAGTGTGACGAACATGAATAAGATTTTCAGTGAAATCATTTTTTTCTTCTAGCATTTATATTAAGCTTTTTTTTTTTTTTTTAAGCCTTTCAATCCTGAGATAGTAAGATTATTTCGGCTATAAGCAACTGCCTGATTTT
The DNA here is from genome assembly GCA_039654565.1 of Peronia peronii. Taxonomy (NCBI): domain Eukaryota; kingdom Metazoa; phylum Mollusca; class Gastropoda; order Systellommatophora; family Onchidiidae; genus Peronia; species Peronia peronii. The sequence continues at coordinate 9,051 of JBCEWB010162618.1, read as the reverse complement.
GGTGAGGATTTTTTAGGGTAGAAATTTGTAATTTTGGAAATTTTGCCCGGACAGCGGCACGTAGCCTACTCTTTCATCGATTTTGAACTGCCAAGGGTTCTTTAACGTGCGTAACATACATCTCCGAAATATATTTGCCCTTGTGCGAGAAGGCTGGACGTCGGGCTTCCCTACCCAGAGGAAGTCAGGGGACCGTTGTCTCACTGAAAAAAAAAAATGCGGGTTTCGATCTTCCTGCCCTTCCATCTCCCGATGCAGGAGCCGCGAGTCGATCTCGGCCTCGCCGACGTGAGTTGTTTTCTCCATAAGCAGACGCCAAACCACAGAGCCCCATTATATTAAGTTTAGCTGCCTTTTACAATCCATAGCTAGCATCCTTAAAGTTTTCACCCTCTGAAACAGGGGTTCCCAACCGGTGGGCCGCGACCCACATAGGGGCAGCGAAGACTTGGCCGGAGGGTCGTGTAGCTTTGCTAGAAGTGGCGTGGAATAAAATCAGCAATTTTTTGTTGTTGTTTTTCATCAGTAAAAAAAAAAAAAGTTTACAGCGGTTCAATGTCACTAAATGACATTGGGAGTGTCTGCATGCGTGCCTGTGAGTGTATGTGCTTATGTTAATGAGTAATCAATGAAATAAATGCAAGTCAAACTGCTGATAGTACGGGGTCGCACAGTTTCAAACTTTTGGGTAAGGGGTCATGAATGAAAAAAAAAAAAAAAAAACATTGGGAATTACTGCTCTAAAGATCTTGCTGGTGTCATATCACAGTAGGTTCTTTGCTCCGACCCTGAAGGTGGTGAAAGCGCGCCATCGGTGGGAGGTCTCCCATGGAATGCCATCCTCCACGTTACAGGGGTGACATCTCCTCCTCCTCTCTCTCTCTCTCCTTGCCCCTGTCTTCTGTCCCGCTCTCTTTCCTCTCTTTTTCTTGACGTGTCAATGTATCTTACTATGTTTGGCATAATATAGTCGTGATCTTGCTGATGTGCTGTTAAACCCTAACACAAACAAACAAACAAACAAACAAATGCTCATCAGAGTTTTTTGTTTACTCGAGTCTGCCTTCTTTGTTCTTTGGTCTCTTTCTGTGATTAAGTGGCTCTTCAAATTGGGGAAGCCCCTACCTCACAGCTTGCCATCTAATCCAGATGCTCAGAGACTAAATTTTATTATTATTTTTTTTTTGTTGAACCCAAATTTCAAAGCCTTTAACCTTGAAAATGTCAGCACAAAAAGCAGAGTCAGTTTGCTCATCAACCCTATAAGCGTATAGTGGTTTGGTGGGGTGGGGAGGGGGGGGGGGCGAGTCAAGACTCTTCACACTTTCCACAGAAAAGTTTATCCAGACAGTTTAAAATGTTATTATACGGTAGCATAGTTTCCTATCTCCTTAAAGTTGTTTTATGGGGGAGAGATGCATGAAAGATCTTCCCACAAATAATATCAATCACAGAGGCTGCAGAAATAGTCTATGGGGTATCATTTTAGCTGAGCATCATCTGACCCTTATAGAAACGAACATGTAGATAGTTAATCACGAAAATGGTTGACTGCCTCAAGTTTACCCATGAAAAAAAATCATGGATGTAAAGAAAAAAGGCATTAACTGTCTCGTCTTCAACGTGAATATGATGTATCAGCACGACAAATCTAACAAAAACTGGCAGTTTCTATCGACATTTTGAAGGTTGAATGCATAACATTGTATTCCGCCAATCAACTAATTCATTTTTGGAGACGAGGGTGAGGAAATAAATAGAAATGTATACAATTTTTGCTAATGACATGAAATAACGTGAAAATTTTCTCCGGGTGAGTTGTTATGATAACATTTTATTCAGACTTTCAAGGGTCGAGTATGACAAGAGACCATCTGGCCAGACCTTCCCCTTGACAATTCTAAGGTTAAATCGAATTTGCACACAACACCATGGCATTGCTATGGTAGGCCGTGAATCGCTTTCCCCGAACGATTTGCATCAATGCCAGCTGTTATCAGCGTTTCCGAGAAGAGCAATATACATTATTCCGCTAGTTCTATGACCGTACTTATTATGCAGTTCCGCGTTAGAGATGAGTGCTGAAATCCCAGCGCTCTCTCCTTCTCTCTCTCTCTCTCCCTCTGTGTGTGTGTGTGTGTGTGTGTGTGTGTGTGTGTGCGTGTGTTCTGACCTTTTGTGCTTACGTTTCCGAGAAGAGTAACATTATGTAACTCCGTTGGTTGAAAGAATATAGATATTAATCAGTCAGAAGTAATTACTGAACTCTTAGCACTGTCTCTCTCTCTCTCCTTCTCTCTCTTTCCTGATCTATATACCTATGTGCTCCCTATTACAGTGAGCATGCATTATCCATTAACCTATTCGAAATTAAGAACTCAGGAGATATTTTTGTAAACCGTGGGTGCTTCAAATGATTACTTACCGATCCTCTGGTCTCATGTAGAGAGAGAGAGGGAGAGAGAGAGAAAGAGAGAGACAGAGAAAAGATCACTCACAAGATGACTAAGATTTTACATACCCCAAGGGAAAGGTAGCTTGCACTTACAAGAATCTGAACTGACACCATAAAATCATATAAGTATAATTAGATAAACAAAACTTTTTAAAAAATATACAATAATATAAAAAAAAAATAAAGTATTCTTACTTACAGTCCTAGTAAAACATCTAAAGCAGACAGAAACACAGGCAGACAGATAAACAGATAAACAAATCGCCAGATAGACAGACAAACACATATAGACCGACAGGGAATAGGTAAGTAGATGGTGGATGGATGGATAGATGGCTGGGGATAGATGGATAGATGGATGGATGCTGGATGGATGGATGGATGGATGGATGATGGATGGATCGATGATTGGATGCATGGTTGGGTGGATGGATGGATGGATAGGTGAAAGGGTAGGTAGATAGGTAGAGAGGTAGGAGGTAGGTAGGTAGGCAGTTAGGTAGGTAGGTAGGTAGATAGGTGGGTAGGTAGGCAGGTAGGTAGGTAAGTTGCGTTCTTTAGTTATTTTTGTCGTTCGTTTTCTTTTCTGTAAAGCACGCTTTTTTGTCTGGTAGTTTCTATGCTGGATATGTCTGAAACATTTTTGGTACAGCATTATGTCAGAAAAACTAATACAATGGTCCACATAATGCTAGAATGTCCCAACTATAAGGCAGAAAGAGAAGACCTACTAAAGCTAATGACGAACAGGGGAGAAGACCACACCCTGCATAACATCTTTAAACTAAAAGCGGACGAGAAGCATAAGCAGATACTAAAGAAAACTCTGGCAAAGATGCCAATATAGACAAACGAAAACAAAAATAGAAGTAAGAACCCGAGTCAAATAGGATGAAGGAACAATGGGGATGCTAGGTCAGAGATAGACCGACTTATTAAACAGGGGCGAAATCGAAAACCAAAACGAGAATTAAGGGGAAGAAATAAATAACTTGGAAACGGGTGTAACGAGAGAGAGGGATAGGGAAGGAGGCAGACTAGGAGGAAGTCCATGCCGGCAGTAAAATATCAACAACAAAAAAGACAAACGAGTAGTGGGTGGGGGGAGGGAGGAGAGAGTAGAAAAGAAAAGAACACCGAAAGAACTCTATGAATTTCCAGGGATCTCCGATGGACGATCCTATATGAAACCAAGTAGTCCCTGCGCTCTTCTGGACTCTAGACCCTGCCGACATAGAAATCTGCGGGGGAAGAGATTGCAGTATCTTCGACCGGTCGATACGGGAACACTGGCGAAGCCGAGTAATCCGACCTGTTCCCCCTCGATCCTAGATGAGGATCCGTAAAATGCATCGTGTTATCGCCCGAGAGATGGGGACACAGACGAAACAAAGTAGTCTTCGTTGTCCTGTGCCGACCGAGATATGCGAGGTGGTAGACAGAACCCTATACCCCAATTCGACCTAGGGATTCCCCAATATGTACATAGTGTAAATATAATAAATGTTGTCCAAATAAATATTGTTAATTGAATGTCGTGAAATAAGCATACCAGGGAAATAGGAAATACGCTCATCCCTGCGTAGATAGAGTAGGGAAAAGTAGAGTAGGAGATAGGGACGATAGGGACCTGTAAATATCAAACAAAAATAGTAAGGGACCCACGAGTGACCAAAACAACGCAGCGACACCCTCAGACCATCGTGGGAGGACCTTTTAAAACGGTCCACGAACAATAGGATAGGAATAGCAGCAGGAATAAAAACCTGGACCAACAAAAATCAAAACAATATGGCAAAGAGAAATAGTAATAGGGGCCATATTGAAGTAGAACAGAAAACAAATAAAAAACAATAAACACACATCTTCAATTAAAAAAAAAGAAGAATAGGGAGTAGCTGGATAGGTAGTCTGCTGGAGATTTTTTACTTTTTATGATTATTTTTTTTTTCCAAATGTGAAGACAGGACTTTTTTCTTTCTTTTCAAAAATTAAGACAGGGTTGTTTTTTTTTTTCGAAAGTGAAGACAGGAGTTTTTTTTTTTTTTCAAAAGTGAAGTCAGGATTCTTTAAGACTGGATTTTTAATTTTTTTTTTAAACAAAGAACCGCCGAGATAACCTCCACCAGGACGACAAGAGAACATATTGACAAAGAGACAGACCGGCTCATTCTGAGACTGCTGGGGATGTTTGAAGGATCTGTTGACAAAAATAGATTCCAAACCGGTTTGTTATTTCTACGTCAAGTGGGCCTCTACTTATAACATCTTTGATCCTGCAAGAAAATTGTGAACGTTCAGCAAGCCGCAAATTTTAACTCAATGATTTTCATAGTTATTGTCTTATATAGTCTTTGTTAACTATTATACACACTTTCTTAAATGTCTCGCAACCAGTCAACACAAGTCGTATGTCTATTTTCCATCAAATCAAGTTCAAACTATCACAATCTTAATTCATACACTTTCAAGAGGTAATAATAGCTTGACTGTAGCAGATACATTGCAAATTGAGGACAGAGGGTGATCCCTCAGTATTGGTCAAACCAGGAGGAAAACAGGCAAAAAATGAACAGTTTAGCGTATAGATCTCTATTATTATTATATTCATCTCAAAACATCTTGGTGTATTTAGACTAAAAATCTGTCTCTAAAGGCGATATTTTCTTATTCAGAGATGAATGCCCTTTCAGTTTCTGCAATGAACAACATCGGTATCAAACCATCTTCGTTACATTCGACTCCCGTTTCTTGCCCTGAGTAGGGGAACCCGGGACAAGATGGGTCAGCGGGGTAAGATGGGCCCCCTGCATATCTAGCAAACCGAAAAAGCTGTCTACCATTTCCGTACATGGTGTGATAGCCATCTAGTAGAAAGTAATCACAATTATTTTTGCTCTTCGGAAGTGAAACACACACGAGGACACAGAAGAAAAACAATTTTGCCCCCCCTCAAGATAATAACTAGCAGGTAAGGAATTCGCAATAATCTATGCAGAAATTTCCAAGAGCTAATGCTTTCTGTTTTTTGCAAGCTATTTCCATATTTCCAACCTGCTACACAATATTAAACTTCGTCATATTATCCAATGAGCTTGCAGACCAGCTATTGTGTTAACAGTTCCTAAGTTAAGGGGCAAGACGGGACATGGCCAAATGGGCAAGACGGGCCCATCATGATCATGCCCCATATTAGTTGCAGTGCAAATCAACTACTTTAGTCTATTCATTTCCTGAATTGATGTACGATAGTTAAGAATATTCGGTATCATTCTGGGAAACTATGAGTATGATTGATGATTGCCTCGACGAAGAGCCAAGCGGGCTCGAAAATTTGGCAGAGAATTAACAACAATATTAGATCTAAGTTCATTGTACACGTTATTTGCTTTTTTTTTTTTTTTGGAATTGTTTGATTAGTTATTGGTTGGACAATCGTGTTATATTTTGTAAAATGAGTATGATTGAAGTATGACAGAAGCCCACCTCTCCCCTCCCCTCTCCCTCACTACCATGTACTATCACCACCACTATCATCATCATAATCATCATAAAATTATAGTTATCATCATCATAATAAACCGTTTTCTTAAGCCACTCCACTTCTCCCCATTTTCATTTGCAGCCACCATGGTGCGGAATTGCAAACGCACACCACAGCGTTTCTCATGGACAGCGGGGTTATTGGGCCAAGCCATTACTTTTGTAAAATATGGCCCCTCAGTTTGGAATGCGCTGGGAAAAGGCCTAATGTTCCCCAAATCACTATATAGCTGGCCCTGCAGAGAACTTCTGACACAAGTCAGAGAGGATCTCTGAAACCAGAAAAGGGAGAGGAAAGGGAACTCCAAAAATGTTGATTGTTCACCATTATGCGCATCATACTTCATCTCTATGAAGTCACTGTATACTCCTGCAGTAATCATTCTTATTCATACGGAGGCGATGTGGCTGAGGGAACAGGCGTCTGCTTCTCGGCGAAAACATTGCAGGTTCGAATCTTACGTGGGATAATCTTACCAATAACACTAAGGAAGACACATTGTGTTATTCTTCAAATGCATCATAATATTAGGGATATAATCTCACATCACAAAACATAACATCACAAAATCTTTGTGAGAATAACTTTTGAGCTACAACATTGCAATTTTGAGCAAGGAAACAATTATTACAATGCGATAGTTATAGAACTCATGATTGTGATTGTAATGCAGTTGATTGAATGAAGAGCAGGCACAGTTGCTTGTTATGAACCAGCATGACTGATGATTACATTAGTACGCAAAATGTCGGATTTGCAACATACAATCATCTGACTAACAGACAGATGTATGACACAGTACCGATAAGGATATATGGGTCACATAAGGACAATTACGTGTGATGTTATGCGGTGTACATTTATAGGGTGTACATTGGAATAGGATTCATGAGAAGCTATGACAAGAGAGAAGGAGTCGTACAGCAAAAGAATCGATAAAGTGACACCAACAGAAAATAGGAATAGTAGAAGAGAACCCCTGGGGAAAAGGAGGAATAGGTGAATAAGATATATACTCTGTGTAGTGAAACATACGTTAATAAAATGATGATAAGCACAAATTGACATGCTTTTGAATATTGAGAAATGAACTGCGATAGCATTTAACTTGTCACATAAATGATACAGAAAATATGACCATTCTATCACAGTGCAGTGGGCACACCGAGACAAAGGAAATGAAAGCACCAAACTACAGATCAATATCAAAAGATGTAACAATACCATATTCACAATCAACTACAGTACTATCATAATATATAACGTAATCATAGAATGGGACTCAGATCTCTGTCAGTTAACCCAAGAAGAATCAGATACCGATTTGTCAAACTCGTTTATCATAGCCTACATTGCAGTGGATTTCTTTTTCTGACAATGCCCAACAGTCATGTACATATGCATGTAGTAATTTAGTAATCATAATAACTATACCCGCCTGTAGATATTAAATGCCATGTCTTAAGCATGCGTATATATGTCGTTCGTGCTTGTTTGGCCCCTTAACTCCGTACAAAGTCATGGGGGCGCCGCCGGATGGACTTTAATACTAGCTCTCTCCATTTTTTTCTCTACTCTGTGTGAGGGCCTGTGTCTCTGCAAATATTTTGTCAGTCCATTCCTCGGTGTTGTCCATCCACTTCTTCCTTTGTCCATCTCTGCGCCTCATTTCTTGTAAGATCATCTTGGCCAGTTCTGTTGGGTTTTGTGATGTGACGCTGACGATTCAGCTTGCACTTTTTGACAATGTAGTGTTAAGAGATCTTTAAATGTTCCAAAATGTTCTCCCATTTTCAGTGGGATTGTTTTTGACCAGCCTTATTTCTCTTTGTCAGGCGCAAAGGGTGTTGAACAAGCAGCATAGAACGGGAATAAATGACTTTCATACGCTGTTTGAAATGTATATTATTAAAAATATATATATATATTGTATAAGGAAACTGTTTTCTTTATATCGTAATTATTTTAGGGAAAAAAATATGATCAGTTTTTTCAAGCGACAAGAAGAAAAGTGAGTTTTTCCTTCTTTGCACTGTTTTTTCAACAGCTCTTGTGTCTGGTAAAGAGAAGTAATAGCGGTGGTCAAAACCAATCCCTATCCACCAGTTCGTTCCTGACATGGACTATATAGGAGATGCAGCAGATCTTGCGATAGCATCTCATGCCTTTCCGCTGACTGATCTTTCTCTGTAGTTCCGCTGTGAGCATCCGTGACTCGCGAGCATACATAACGGGAGATTGAGAAAACATAGAAACTTCAAAACTCGCAACTGTTTCTAATTGTATTTCAGGGTTAATAGGCGCAAGATGGAAGACGAGCTGGTTGGGGAAGATAATGTACAGGAGTTGTAAGGAAGGGACGGGGGGGGGGGGGGGGGGGAATGATCCCCACCCCTTAAAACAAAATTGAAATTGCGGGTATCAGTATTCCGTTATGGTGCTTTTAATGTGTGAAATTTAGCCTGTGGTGGGCTATAATTTGTAAAGGTGAGTGTTTGGAAAAAAGACATAACTGTGTGATGTAAAGAATGACAGAGTTTAATGTTAGACACTATTTGAGTTGGTTGTTGTTGTTCTTGGTGGTGGTGGTGGTGGTGTTATTGTTGTTGCTGTTGTTGTAGTTGTTGTTGATCGTGGTAGTGGTGGTTCTCAGTACTTACTTTTGTTTTCATTTGTAGAAGGAGAAATGAGTAATAATAGAGGGAGAGGTAATGAAAGAAAGAAAAAAGAAAAAGAAAAGTAAAAAAACGAAAGAGAAAGAGAGAAAGAACGAAGGAAAGAAAAAAGAAAGAGGACGAAAAACAGAAAGAGAGAAAAAAAGAAAAAATGAACGAGAGAGGCAATGATTGACACACTAAAGTGGAAGAATATTTGATTGAAAGCGAGACTAACTGAGAAATGTAGGAAATGGTGGATGAACTGACAGAAGAAAGTATAGATCAAACAATGGAAAAATAGGTGGATGAATGTACCCTATGAATGGATGGATGGATGGATGGATGGATGGATGGATGGATGGATGGATGGATGGATAGATGGATGGATGGATGGA